>JANHGL010013151.1:0-86757 GCA_024611195.1 Ceyx melanurus | reverse complement strand
GGGGTGGGTGAAAAGGCGGGCGCGGGGCGGGCGCTGCCGGCGGCCCTTCCTCCGGTCCTTCCCCCGGTCCGGCCCGCCCCGGGGTCGGGGCGCTCCGCGGAGCGGGGAGCGGCTGCGGGGCGGTGCGGAGCGCAGCGGGGTGCGGCTGCGGAGGCTGCCACGCGCCATGCGGACGGGCTGAACAGCGCCGGCAACTTTCTCGGGGAAGGATGGCCTCCAATTTCAACGACATCGTGAAACAGGGCTACGTGCGGATCCGGAGCAGGCGGCTGGGGGTGAGTGCTGGCCCCCTCCCGGGCTCTCCCGAGAGGCACCTGCTTTTGGGCTTTTTAATGTATTTTTTTATTTGCTTTTTTTTTTTTTTCTTCCACTCCTTTGTGTTCTTTTTGCTAACTGAGCTCAGTGGGTGTTTCTGCAGAGGAGACACGAAACGAATACATTGGGGGAGCGGGAGAAGAATAAAGGCACCTACATGCACATATGTATTCCTGCGTTGTATGCATACACGTGTGTGTACTTATATATTTATATTTTTTTCTTTTATCCGCCTGGGAGATGTAGATGCTCCCTGCCCGTAGGGCTGTGCTGCCCGCACTTCTTGGCTCTGCCCTTCGTACCGAGCTTCCCGGTGCTCGGCAGCCGCCGCCAACTTTGGGTCGGAGCGGTGCGGCTGCCGCGAAAGGGACGCGGAGGGCTCAGAGCAGCCGCGGGGAGAGGGACGGAGGGGAGGAAAGGGGGGCAGGAGGTGCCGTGCTCTGGAGAACGGGGTTCTGGGAGTGCGGGGGAACTTTGGGCAGGGGATGAGAGCTGTCTATAGCTGCTGAAGCTCCGGGGTTCCTATGAGGGGGCTGCTACAAATCAGGGCTTTAAGGTTTTGTGTGGGACAGGTGAAGACCTTGTGGTGTTTTTAGGCCTTTTGAGTTCATCTGAGTTGCACAAATTGAAAATTCAAGAAGCTCTCTTTAGTTCTATATTATTTTAAGGCTGTTTTTGCTAGCATGGTATGTTCCTAGTTTCAGTTGTATGTATGAGATAAGCAGTAGCTGTGGGCCAGTTCCCCATGGTATCTGGTGTGGCATAAGCTCTCGAAGCACGGGCTCTTCCTACAGTTCATGGGTTCTGCTACCTGCTCCCCTGAACAAGCCAGCAGAGCTACTCCAGTGATGGGATATTTGGGCTCCGAAGGTTCTGACCTCCTTAGTGGGCCAGTGTGGCTTAAGGGGGATTCAGACTGGAGGGAGGGTTTGGGCATCTAAAATGCTTTGAGGTATCTGCCTCTCAGAATGGGAAAGGGACCGAGAACGGATGGGTTGGCAATTCTGAATTGATCATAGCATGAGTTTTGCATGAAGATTTATTATGGAGGGGTGGGTGTGTTGCGCAGTCATCTGAAAACTTTAGCTGGCTCACTATATTCTATTGCTGTGTCTATCTATGTTCAATGGCTTCTCCACAGTTTGGTAACTTGCATGTCTCTGACTTGTTTGGAAGCTGGAAATCATTTTAAAGTATTCCAGCAGGCTACTTTTGTTGTACCTGGGCTTGCAGGCATAGCTCATTCTTTAAGAACCACATGATTCTGTGACAGGTGGAGAAAAACACTGAGAGAACTTGTAGTGAATTTTGCAGAATTAGTATCATTCCTGAAGGTATATTATACCCAAAGGTAACCTGTTTGTTCCAGCATAAGAGGAAGATTAGACTTTGACACATCTTTACATACTGTAGCAGTGGATATGTAAGACACATATCCTGAGAGAGGTGTAAATTCTGCTCATGCCTCTGCTTTTCCCTTATTAAGGCTTTCTAAAACACTTTGAGGGTGGTGGTAAGGAAGTGTTCAGTGCCTGCTCAGTAGAAATGTGTTCCACAGCTGAATGCAAAAGCGGAGGGAGAAATGGAGAATGACAGTGAGTTCATGGAAATGGAACAAATGTTGAGTGTTTTCTTTGAAAGCACAGTTTCTTTATTTGATCTTATTCCTTCTAATTCCAAAGGTTTATATTGTTACCAATGGCCGGAAACTGTGAAAGGGGTGATGGAAAGTGCTTTTGTGAAGAAGTTCAAGCAAAGTCCCAGAGAGTTGCCATGACCCTACAATTGTTAAAACAAAGACCCCCAAGTTTGGTGTCCTCAGCTGCCCTTGGCTCTGGGCATGCTGTCCCAACAGCTTTCCAGTGCCCTGGAGGACATGAGGAGGGAAGGTGGCTGCTGTGATCTGACTGTCACTGCTTCAGAGCTGGTGATAGAGGCCTGTGCTGTCAGGGAGAGGTGACCTATTCAAATCTTGTGACTCCATTTGTTTGAAAATAAGTCATTTCATCAGCAGTAATGCTCTTGTAGTTTTCAGTTTAGAGGACTGGCCCACTGCTTAGGAACTGATGGTTGAAACATGAGTGCAGATTTTTTCCTGTAACTTGCATTTTCTATAAGCTGCTTAAAAGCCCAGAGATTTACTGATTTAGAACACCCAAGTAGAAGTGGGTAATTATTATTAACCTGAGTTCTTTAAATGCAGGACAGGCTTGTGTTGCTTGTGGCAGCAGTGAAATTGTCAGCACCTGCTTCTCAGTACACAGCCACAGCTAACAGAGGAGTCCTCTCTCTTCGGGGTGTTTTCCTCCTTGCTTAGGCAGGGTATGTGCAGGGCTGGTGTTGAAGCTGACTGAGAGCCTGGGGCTGCTGCCTGGCTCTAGCAAGAGCTGGAATTCTGGCTTACTCAGTGGCTAATGGGAGCTTGGCTTTAGAGGAGAAGGAACTACTAAAACAGCTTGTTTTCTGGTAGCTGTGTTGGGGAGGTCTGGTGGACACCCAGGAGATGTAGGTGGGAAGGGACAAGAAATACTTCAGTCCTTAAAATACTATAAAAGAACTTTCCCATAATGTGAAAACGTGAGGGATGGACAAGCTTATTCCAGCCCCTGTAGGACTCCTGCCTAACAGAGAAGGGTTTCAGTGCTCTGTGTGTGTGGTGGGAGTTACTAAAATACATTCCAATGTTACGGTAGCACAGCTGTAATCAGGGCATTGTCTTTCCAGACTGAATTCAGCTCCTGGGTTTTTCTCTGTAATGCTGTGGTAATTCCATCACCAAGGGAACTAGGAGCAGAGCTTGTATCTACAAATTAACTCAAGAAGTGACTTTTTCTGAATAACTGGGGTGCAGGTGCTACATTTGGGAAGAAAGGAGTGCAGAGAAGCAGCTTTCTCAAAACCCTTTTTAAAAGGAAACTGGCAGTTCTGATGGGCCCTACTTTGTAATTTCAAGATTGAATTTACACTAATTAGTTTTGTACCTGGACTGGGTTTGTGCACTTTAAATATGTAAATTTAATCTAATATTATTTAATAGAATAGTTTCCATAGCAACATTTCTACCACATGTGTCTTCTGCAGACCAAATATATTCGGGAGAAAGCTTACTCTTCCTGATTTTTTCCATCCTTATAGGGAGAAAAAGAATTCCCTCAGCTAATGGTCTCCCTCTTTTATGCCATTAGCAGTGACACAGAAGAGGTTGTGAGCTAGAAAAATGCTGACAGTGTGAAAGCCCAACTTCCAGAGTTCTTTAAAACAAAAGAAAAATCAACTTTGCTCTGTGAGCAGTGCTTCTATTGGTCACCACTGGTGACCACGGGGCCTGTGTTTTAGAAAGATTATAATCTTTGTGCTGAGTACTTTTGTTTGCAGTCGCCTTTCATCTTAACTACTTTGTATCTACTTATGAAATGTGGGACCAATTTATGGCCTCTGTATCTAAAAAGGTGTTTTGGGTTTTTTTTGTGTTTATGATTTTCAAATGCCTTGTTTTGTGATACAGATGTGATCTTTCTGAAGGAGGAATGTTGGAGATGTTTCTTTAATGAAAAGTCTAGCTCTTGTGTTTTCATTTTTAGTATGGGTGGGTGTGCACTGCTTGTGAATGTGCTTTTGAGCTTTTATTTTAGGTTGAACTGGCTCAACTGAGTGTTCAAATAACAATTACAAATCAAGCCAGGAACAAATCTTTGAGATAGAGGGCCTTTATTACAGTGGTGAGCCTGAAGAGCTTTTAAAAGCGAAGAGGTGCTTGCCAGTCTTGGAGGTGAAGCCAGCCAGCCTCCCTCTCCTGGTGTGCTGTGAGACTCCAGTGGTGTGTGCTGGTTGCAGTCTAACACTTCTATTGAACTCCTGGTTGTGAAGGCTTAGCTTACCCTTCCTGCATCTGCACCTAAACTCAGGCTTGCTGGAAACCGTGTTTCAATTTGAGTAAGGATTATGGAGCACAGAAGCTGCCCTAAGAATTTCTGCTACTGCTGTTGTCAAGGTTGTAGGCAGAAGTGCTGGAGGCTCAAAGGGAAGGCAGGTTGGTGTTCCTGTTCCTCAGGCTCCAGGCAGCAGTGTTGATGTGGCACTGGGAGGGTGCTGGCTGCTGTCCTACGTGCAGGGCTTTGAAGGTGATGCTGTTCCCCTCAGAAGACCCTGTGGAGTTTGCAGTCATCTGGCCTGTCCCTGCCTCTTGATGTATGGGAGACTGCTGGAGCAAGAGGCCATGGGGTTAGCTGTCAGCCCCTAGTTTCTGGTATGCCAGTAACACACTTGGAGTGTCTTGTTGCATTAAGTGATGAAGTGCTGTTGGTGTCAGAGGGAAACAATCTCTTGGATGAACAGCAACTGCCTTGAGCTGTCTGCAGCTAAAAGCAAAATAATGCTGATCAAACACAAGTGTCTCAGAAAACCAGCTGAGATGTGCTGGTGGTGAGCAGAGATGTCTCTGTTAAAGAGTTGTACATGTTCACAGCTATGCAAAGCCTTGTAGAATCTGGTTTGGCTCTGCACAGTACTTGACTGACTGTAAAACATTGATGTTCAAAAACATTATTTCTGGCTTGCTTGGAAACTAGGTAGCTTTTTCCTGACAGAGGGTTTGGCTGTTGCTGCTTTCCAGGAGGGGTAGGATGCCTTTCTGAGCATACTTTTAAATATGACTGTAATCAATCTCCCAAGTTTTGTCTACTGTGGATACACCTGCTTATGTGCAGGTGTTTCTGTGGTATTCCCATTTCTCAGCACCACTTTTAAACTCATTAATATAACAGATGTATCAAAATGGGAGCTTCATTCCTTGTACTGTGACCTGCTATGGTACAAGGTGGATGAAAATCTGTGTATGGAATGTGAGGAGCCTGTGTTATTGAACAATCTTCTTGGAAGAAATTCACCAGCAAAGATGGACAGCATCTTTTGAATTAAGACTTTAGAATAGATGTGGAGCAATCTACAGTAGTTTGTGTGCACATGGGCACTTAGTTCTTGGTCACAAACTTCCCAGTAGTGAACCTGTATCTGTCCTGCTACTAAAACTATTGTGGAAGATTTTTAATAGAAGAGGTCTATGCTATAGTGTAATATATTGAAATAAGAAATGAATTGTAGTTAAATTGAGTGTACAGTTGTTTGCATGCTTGTTTCTTTCATTATAAAGGAGGAGTGTAACAGTTGTGATGCTTTCTGCTTCAGCAAACTTGTCTTGAACATTGAGAGTATTTCTGTTCCCTGGCTAAGTTTTTACCTTTATAAAAGGCAGGCTTACTAAAATTAGAAAATTGTAGGACAGTATATGCTGCTGATCTAATAATATACATAGATTACATCTTTTGTATGACAGAAATACTTAAACAGTCCTGTCAAGTTGTTGCTTGTTAGAAAAGCTTTACAAAGTGTTTTCTTTTCTAGAATATGTACTGTTGCTAACTAGAGACACTGGATGTTTACAACCCAGAAAAACAATCTGACACTAAAAAAAAAAGTACTGAACTCTCAAAATTGGACATTATTAACAGGCAGCCTAATTTATTATTGCCATGATTTTATGAAGGTATTTCCAGCCTATGGGGGTCTGGGAGTCTGCTCCATAAGTTTGTATTATTATCCAATTATTATGGACTATTGAAAGCAGTCATTTGGGAGGTTCCATTGACTTTAATGGAGCTGTGCTAAGTGTCTGTTCCTAAAAATGCAGGTCTCTTCAGAGACTTCTATATCTGTTTGTCAGAGAATAAAGTCCACAGAGAGGAAGAGCAGAGTAAAGTGTTTTTTGTACTTGTATGTTTTGTTTGGGGGATTTTTTTTGTTTGTTTGTTTTTTTTACCTAGCAATCTGTTTCTTGTACCTCTGTCTGGCAAAGGAAATGCTATTAACAGATTTTTTTTTGCAGAATCCTGTCTCATGAGGTATCTTCCACTTTGCACTTACGAGGTGAGGCACAGAACTCTTCTTGCAATCATAGCTGTTTAACAACACTTCTAATTAAATCTGCAGTCTGCACACCCTACTCCTGGGGTAGTCTGTAACCCCATCTGTTGGAGGCACCTCCTTGTTATGCAAGGAATGATCAGCCTCATCTGTCTATTAGTGGGTCCTCCATGGAAATCTGGGCTGGATCCAAGAAAGATCTGGGCACCCAATGTGAGGGTTAGCAGGGTTTTAGCAGCTGAAGCCCCAAGTGCAATTCTGATAAAACTTGTATTTGGCCATGGATGTTTCCTACAGACAGAGAGATCAGTCATTGCCCTCCAAGTTTACAGTCATGGTGAACACCAGGTTGTCTAGCATCTGGCATGTTTCTGCAGTCCTGCCTTGGGATGGGCTCTGTCATCCTCTGAGTTAGATCTTCTGGCATCAAATGTGTAGAAGTGTTTTAAATTATGGCTTTCACCACCTTCGTCCAAGTTGGAGAAACTTCTGCCCATACATCTAGCAATAAGGTTATATGAAACAATGAAGATGAGCAAAGTTCAGTCTGGATCTCTTCCTTCCAGCTGCTGCTTCTGCAGGAAGTTTTTGGTGGCTTTATGGAAGTGCTGTGAGTATGTATGTGTCTGCTGAGTAGGACCTGACTCCTTGATGTGGAGAGAAGGAGAAAAATCAGAAGTTGTACTTCTGAAAGCAGTGGTGCACACATCACAGTAACATATAGTAGGAAAAGGTTGTGTAGGCGCTGTTGTCCTGAACTGCTCTTTAACACTGATCTGAACCAGCTTAACCATATTCAATAAAGTCATGATCATAGTGAAATTGGGGAAGTAAAAATTAGTATGTAACAGTAATCTTGTCTGAAAGATGTGACTGCTGGAACTACAACAGTGGGCTTGTTCTCTTTTCTGTATTAACTTCATTGAGGACAGAAACTAGATCTATGAGTGTCAATTTTCTTTACTTGATGTGTCTGCCTAGTCCCAAATCTCTTAATCGCATCAGTGTGAAGGAATGTGGTATAAGTGGTGTCCTCTTCTGCAGAACCAGGGCTCTCCTTGGCTAACCCTGTAGCAGGATTAACAGTTGAGTCTTCAGTTAGTGATGAAGGAGGGAGCTGATTTCTTAACTCTAACTAGTTTCTTATTTCTAGGACATGGTTGCTTAAATAGAGTAATGTGAACAGTATTCAAGTATTTCTGGATTAATTTAACTAAATATGAAAATCATTCTTATATTTCTGGACTGCCTTCTTACTTAAATATTGTCAATAAAGCATTAATTTAATATTTACCTAAAATGAGGAAAATGTTTAATCTTGTATATTTGAGTGTTGTCTGAACTTGTGTGTTGGACTGTAGCCATATGCTACATTTTTGGGAAAATACAATTTTGTGCTTTAGACTGTTTCCCAGAAGTCTAGTGTTGACTCTTACTACATGCACTTGTTTTAGGACTAGAAAGGAAAACTTCCAATCCATGCTTAGAAGTTTGGAAGAACTTTTATTTCAAGTTTTGGATTTGTCCACTTCAAACCTTTATTTACTTTTTCAAATTCCAGTGAAAATTTTTGATTGTCAAAAGCTGGGAAGTGAGGAAGCTTTTGGTGTTTTTGATTTAAACATTGATTAAACTCATTTATTTGGAAACTTCATTGAGAAGATTGGTGTCGAGCATTTAAAATGACATGTACTTTTACAAGTTTTGCATAGAACTGTTTCTGTGAAACTCTGTGGGAGGAGAGGTAAAATGGAGGAGAGACAATCTGCAGGACTAGAACCATATGGTTAAAAGAGATTGGCGCTTGAAAAGCGTGCCAGAAAGTTAATATGGGGATTTCAGAGTATGAGCTGTGAAAACTTGAAACAAGAATGATGTAAGGCTGGGGAGGTGGGGGGGAGGAGAAGGAAGAGTTGTCTGCCTAGATCTATGTTTGAAACAGTTTTATTAATAAAACTCTTGCGTTCACCTATACATCTCCTTTCAGTCTGGAAGCATTGAGAGAAACTGAACAGATTTCTGATGTACCAACTTTAACCTGCACGATATTAGGCCCACTGGATATTCATATTTTTAGAAAACTGTTAAATAAGGTGTTGGAACATATTCACAGATATTAAGATTTCTTGCAGCTTGGAAGTTGTTGGTGGCAGCAAGGATAAGATTCAGGACATTGCTTAGAAAGTTTGAGTTTTTATCCTTGACCTGATAAGGGGGGACTACACCTAAATGTCATTCAAGACCTATATGCAGTTCCATCTGGGTGCTGGTGTTTGGTCTGTCAGCCCTTGAGCTAGACCCCTTTGGACTCTGGCACAAAGTTAAAGGGATTTGAGTTCAATCAAGTCTGTAGGTACCTTGGTGGGGTTATCTCTGGAACTGAAGCAAATATCCTTGATTTAAAGCAGTCAAGTTGAAGAAAAGTGAGCAGTGCTTGTGGTCAGGAGCTGCTCACCTTGCCTGTCTATGTGTTAGAGGACAAGGGTGCTTAGCACTAAACCAGGGTGAGTTAAAAATGAGGTTTTGTAACTCACTTGGTGGAATTACTTTTTTTCTTTCAAGGTATCTTTTTTTTTTGCCTTGGGAAAAGAGGATGGCGAAGCAAAGGTCTAATATTTTTTCCATTACCCCCCACTTTTCATCACACTGCTTTTCCTGTCTGAGTTTCATTTTGGGCAGCATCAGAGTTACTTTGGTATCGCTTATAGGTCCAACTGTGATTTTAAACTGAGCTGGTAAATCTGAAGGTTTGTGTACCTTAAAATAGGGAAATAGGATTTGCAAAGGAACAAAAGAGAACCCAATTTGGTTCAAAAAAACCTGCACCCACCCAAGTGCCAAAAAACAAGATGAAGAACTGTTCCAGTCTTTAAGAAGTAGAAGATGGGAGATTATTCATCATTTGGAGTTTGAAATTCCTGATGGTGTCCCTTTTTAGGAGCAGGAACAGCTTTTCCTTTCTAGCAAATTACTTTCAGTGTCTTTCTTTGGAAGATGGGCTTGGTTTGTGAAGCAAACTAATGAGATTCCAGATTTACCATATTAATAAAATGAGTAAACTAGTAAACAAGTAGTTCTTGTAGTAGTAGTTTGAGTAAAGACTTTTCATTTTAGCAAGTCTGCTGCAAACCTGGCCAGAATATTATTCTCTGTGTTTATTTCAAACTCTTCCCTCACCTTCTGCCAGTTGTTGGGTCCCAGTTCTGTATTTTCAATATTTGCTCTTCCTTTGTGAGACAAAGGTCTGTACAGTTTGTGGTGGTGTCTGCACTGGCTGCCCTGCATATGAAGGGGTATGCCAAGAGAGCATAAAGGCAATGAAAGAAAAAAAACTCAATTATGAACAGGTGAAGTCTAGTCTTTTGTGACTTTGATGCCTTATCATCAATTCATAATAGTGTGAAGATAATTCTCCTGGTGGTGTATATATGGGCAGTGCCCTGAAGTTAGATCAGTGATAAATTAACATTTTGCAGTGTTTGTGGAAACACTTGAAAGAAAGGAACAGATGTAAGGTCTGCACCTGAGACTGACATCTTAATTTGATGTTTGTGTAGTTTTAGGCATACCATGGAACTTGATGGACTGTTCCTATTATCTTCTTGTCTGACTTCATCAAGGGCTGTCAGAAATGCTATTGAAAGTTCAAGCTATTGGAATGAATAGTGGCATTTTTTCCCTTTTACTGAAAATGATGTTTCAATTCAAAATATCAATATGGTAAAATCAGTGGTATTTCTCCACAGTAATGTTAATGTAGGATATTAAGTTTTTCCTTTACTTACCAAGTAATGTTTATCTGGGGAACTATCAATGCCCTGTGGTTGGCAAAGGAAAAAATCCTCTCAATGCTCTCACTAGTATTTCTGTAGAAGTGCGGATGGATGTTAGCTGATTGCACTGAATTAACAGCATGCTATTGAGTGGCTTATTCTTAGCATAGTGCTTATGGTAAAATACAAGTGGCTTTTCTCTGTTAAATGAAGTAGTGCAAATTAAGACAGTGTTCTGCTAAGCTTTCATAGACTTTTTTTTATGCAGCAGTCATACTTCCTTGAGGATGGAGTCTACCTAAATGTGAATGAACTCCTGAATTCTTTTAGTGCTACACAGCTGGGACACGAGAAATTAACGGAGGTTGGGTTTGTTTGATCTGTAGCTTATACAAGAGGGCTGAAAGAGCCAGTGGAAAGCTGAAGTCTACTAGGCAAATATTAGCTCAGGATGCCTTGTTTTAATCAGCATTTCTTTAAGTCAGTATTAATCCATCCCCACAGCCCAAAACAAAAGAAATAACCAAATAAAACAAACAGAACCTCACCCCAGCCTTAGCTGAAGTAGAAAACTGATTTAATTTGGCTTTAAACTGTTGGACAAACTGGTGACATGTTGCATCTGGTTGGTAGCTTTAAAAGTTCTATCAGAGCACTGGGGCTTTAGTTTACACCCAGGATGGAGTCCATCTACTGATCATAGGCCCTGGGGGGCTCTTTGCTGTGACTTGGATCTTTTTCTGCACCTACCTTCAGTAAATTAGGACACACTACAGGTTATCACTCTGAAGGCAGGGCACCAGAGTGCTTGAAAAGGGAAATGCATTTTGCCTGCCATGGACTTCTCCCTGCAGCAGCTTTGAACAGAGTTTCAGTCCACTAGGCGAATGACTTCAATTATTTGCTGCAGTCCTGGAAGGCAATGCTGAAGTGTTTGTTACTATGATTTAATGGGCTATAATTCTGTCAGTCCTAACAAAGCACTGTGTTTTGGTGAAGTCCAGCTTGGAGTGATTCATTTGGTGGCATTATTTGCCTTTTCCTGCAGATTCACTTTGATTTTTAAAACTGATCCAAGCTCCAGAGTGGCTGATGGAATGACCTGTGACTGTGTAGCTTTGATGTCAGGTTTGAAAGAAAAACATGAAAGGAGTAAGATAAGTTTACCTTGTGTTGGGACAGTATGATGGACTAACCTTGAGATTTGCTCGAGGTGTCTGGAGGGTGTCTGTAGGCTACGGGACGTAATGTCTTTGTTACAGGAAACCTGTAATGCTCTCTGAGGCTTGCAGTTAAATTAATTGGTGAATTGCAAAGAATGACAGCAGGCCAGACATGGGCAGCTATACCCATCTGTTAGTAATGGGCTTGCAGGGCATTTGTCATCCTTGGCTTTCCAAGCAGCACATAACAAGCATCATTAACTGAACTTAACAGGTGGGCAAGTGGCAACAGGTAGAGCTGAATTGTTCAAATAATACACTGAAGACTGAGAAGCTAAAGCCCGTCTCCCATGTCTGGCTTTGGGTGCTGGCAACTTAATGCTGAAGAATTTACTGAGATGAAGGTCTAATCAATATGCTTTTTTTTTTTTTTTTTTAAAAATGTTTTAATCTCATTATGTGTAGTCTTAAAATTACAAATAAAATTTTGAAGTACAACTCTTGCAAATGGCTGTGTGCTCTGAAGAGCTGAAACACAGCCTGGGCGTTTGTGAGGAAGTACATACAGTTCATCTCCAAACATGGAGCAAGTCCCATCTGTGCCTTCTGACATCTGAGTATAGGAGAGCATCCCTCTGCCATGGCTTTAGCAGGTGGGATTGTTGTTCTTGTTAAAGCAGTGAGTGGCTGTTACCAAGTGCTAGCCCATGTGTGCTCTGCAGCTTCTTTGCATCTGATGTACTAATTAGTGAGCTCTGTGAACTGTTAATGAGCTGTATCAATGGTACCAATGCCATTTTCCCCCTATAGCCCATGTAATTAAAGTAACCAAATTAGGTACTTAGTAACAAAAAAAACCAAAACAAACCCTCCAAACCATAATTCATTAGTCTTTTGGAGTTACTACTTACCTAATTCTGCCCCACTACTAAATTGTTTTAATTTGCTGGACTGCACTAATGGCCTGACCCAGCAGGACAGCACATCCAATGTCCTCTGCAGGGCTTGGCCAGTGGGAGCTGGCTGCACAGTCAGTTTTTAGTCTGCATCAAAGGCCTTGTTATCTTTTTTCCTTTCTTCCTCTAGTAGTTGGAGTCCTAGGCTGATTTTTCTCCTATCCTGTTTCATGCCTAGAATTAACTGTGCCCATATATAAAGCTTAGCAGATGTTCAGGGAACCAAATAGATACTTAGCTCCAGTCTTTTTTTTTTTTTTTTAAACTGGCACTAGTAAGAGAGGGTTTCTGCTGTAAATACTTCTTGGTACTTGAAGGCACTCTCCTCTAATGGTCTTATGCAGCCCAGAATGATAACCTATCCTGTGTATGATCTTAAAAAATCCCAACAAACCTGAAACTCTAAAGGCTGAAAGTCCATAAAGAAGAGCCTGAAAGTGGCAGGATATTTCAAGTAATGCTTGCTCTCTCTAATGATACTGCATCCAACTCATTTTTTGCAGAGAGTAGACTGGAAATGGAAATCTTGCTTTTAATGTCTTTTAGGTCCTGAAATTCTAGTTAAGTTCTACACTGCCCTCCACATAAAAAAGTGTCTGCTTATACTTGCATGTCCTGTGTAGCTTATTACATGATGTAATTTTTTTACACATTATCAAGAATTGTCCTTTGAGTTGCATGTAATGAGCATCTGGTAAAGGAAATTCAAGGCTGCATGAACTGAGTAGAGAAAGGAAATGACTTCTTTGCAGAATGCTTGTGATACACATGTGGGATGAGTCCTAAATCCCAGCCCTGTTGACATTTTGCCTTAGCAGCTATTGCTGTTCTGTTCCAGGTGTCAACCTCCTGGGTGTGCTGCATTCCTGGTGCCCCTTCCCTTCACTTTGAAGTGAAGAGTGATGTTTTAGGTATCCCTCCAAATCTGGAGGGTTCTCTGCCATTTCTGAACTGAACCATAGAGTCTTTCCAAAGCCTTTAAAAGATTGTATATCAGAGATTTCACTGGTGATGTGCTTCATTATTATGTAATTAAGATGCCTCTGAAATCCAGACTTCCAGCTGCTGAGTGCATCTACAATTTGAAGGGGTGCAGTGCTTTGAAACTACTTCATTGGCTCTTGCAGTTCTTCACTGTAAAGGGCTCTCGTAAGTTCCTGGATTTACCTTTAATTTTTATTTAATGTTCTACCAGGCTGGAATGTATCAGCAGATCCCTTCTTGTCTTTTAATGAGCCCCTTCCACCTTGAAATCTGCCAGAGGTTGACCTGTGCCAGCAGCAGCATTTTTCTTGGACATTTTTTCCCCTTTGTCTGAACCAGTGACTAATATATATCAATTATAAGCAAAGCCTGTAAAATTCTATTTGTTTCCCTGTCAACGTTCATTGCCATGCAGCATAGTCATGTAACTAAAACAAAGGCTCTGGTACAAAATTGTTAGATAATTTTGAGCAAGTCATTTTATTCCTTTGTGCTTAGAGTGCCCTGACTGCCCTGCCACAGCTTGGACTACATGCCCTGGATCACAGCATGCAGACTTTCAGTGGCTGAGGATGTTTTGGCAGTAAATAAATCTTGTATGTGGATTGAATCCCATGTAATCATGAAGAACCATAAATAAATAATAATTTAAAAAGTGGGAAAAAAAAATTGCCTTCTACCTAGTGTGCCAGGTGGGAATGATTCTGTAGGCTCAAACCAAGCTGTTTAGTGTTTTAAACTAAGGCTAGAGTAATGGATTTGAGTTCTGAGGCTGAACCATTAACAAAAATCTCACTTCACATTGATGCAATTCTGGTTGGGAGCGAAAGGGTAGAAGTTTTTGAAGAGGAAAGACTGGTTAAAATGCCTCATATTTTAGAGCAGTAGACATATGTTGTGACTTGCATTAATAAGTCTAAGAGTAAAAGAAGGTGTATAGATTCTTAAAAATCTGCCAAACTTTTTTTGTGCACTGATCTTATAGCAAGTTCTGGTTGGTGCCAAAACTAGATTTTGTAACTTGATGAAAAAAATTTATAATACTGAGCAACATCGTGCATTCTGAACAGGCACAGAGACAAGATTGCAGCTTCATTCCCTATTAGCAACTGTGGATGACTTTTCAGTATAAAATATTGTTTCTGAAGATGTATACTGATGAAAGAGTGAGGTTTATCTCTCCACAAATGTGTTTCTCAGGGGAAGGAGAAATCTAGATTATTTTCTTTAGTCCCCCAGAGAAGAAGATAGCTTGATGTAAAGCAACTTTGATTTATGTAGTCATTATAACCTGATCACAATGAATAATGCAATATCGTTTACTCATAATGCACTCACATTAAATGGGTATTCTGGGAAAGGGAAATTGTCTTGTTGCCAAGTGCAGCAATATCTTTAAAGACAACACGTGGACAACTTTGCTGCTTATTTTACAAAGCCAGTGAACCTGTCTACATTTCTAAGCAACGTTTAAATCATGCTAAACGGATTTCAGTACAAGCTGAATATGTTTACAGCGATATGATTCCTTCTAGTAATCCTTCTACTTGTAATTGTTTTACATTGTGGGTTTTTTTCAGAGTGAACACAGCTGCCAATATGGGGATGAAGTAGACAAGTGACAGAGCTGGGCTGGAAAAGTAGAGGCAAGAAATACATTCCAATAAAGTACTTCAATGTTGTGATGGCATACAAAGATTGTGGGATCTTCACTAGAGCCACACAGTTCCATTCAACAAGATATATAAGGCATCATTATATTTGCTGATACCTAGACCTCTTTACTAGATAGCAGTCCTCCAGATTTTCATGAAGCATCAGCTACCTAATGGAGATCTACTGCCTCAGACATGTCTGAGGAGTAAATGTAATTAAATTAATGAGCTTCATTCTGACTTTGGCAGTGTTTCGTTTTCGCAGATAAAAAGCAAAATTCTAGATCCAGTCTCCTGGCTAATTTCCTTCAGGCTAAAAATTCTATTTCAGGGCTGTTTACCACCTTTTGAATCAGAAGTGACATATTAAAGCCTTTTTTTCCTAAATAGATTAAGATCCAGACATTTAGCACTAGCTGGCTAATCTCCTGTGTGAACAGCTCCCCGTTGAAAGGGATGCTGTACCTGGAACTTCAGCTCACTAGAGCATGCCTGGTGAAGTTCAGCAAACATGCTCAAATAATTTTCCATATGCTGAGGTACTTCAGTGGGTGAGCTGTCTACCAGCCTTGGATCAAGTGGCAGCTTTTTTTTTTTGTTCAGAGATACTGTGAGAATTTTTTTGTTCTATTGTGCTGTGCCTTTACTAGATTACTTGTTTCTAGAGGTTATCAGAGTTACAAAAGGCAAGTTCCTGGCAATAGCCCAGGACTTCTGGTAATCATCCCAAGCTTCATTGTAGTACTTCCAGCTACTGCTTTTAAACAAAAGCAAAGTTCATCTTTGACACCAACTCTGTATCCCTGTATATGCAGCTCATTTGGATTCTTTTGTTTTAGGGCAGAGAGCAGAAAAACACAACACAGGAATAAAATAGGGCAGCTTTCCCTGAAGGCTCACTTGTTCACAAAGGAGAAATTTGCCAGATGAGAGTTTGAGCTACCGTCTCTGACCTCTATGTCCCTCTTAAATAACAAGTAGTGAGTGGGATTGTTTGGTCCTGAACTAGAATAGGCTTGTTTTACCATAGTGTAAGGGAAGCTGCATGTCTTTGTTTTAAAAAATAGCCATTTTTTATACCCCTGCCTGAATATAAGAAAAAAAAAGCCTCTCCCCTCTAATTTCTAAGTATTTGTCTATTTCCAGATGCTTCTTTAGATCTGTTAATGAACAAAAGTATTGAGAGGTGGGGTGTATTTGCTTTAGACTGAAATAGGAATTTAAATTTCTGAATTCAAGTGTTTGTTTCTTGAGTGGAAGTTTGTGCTTCATGCATAAAGAATGACATTTTAGGCACTCAGTCTAGCTCTTAATTCTCTGGCTTTTCTGATCAGTTGGGAGGTGGTGAAGATGGACAGATCTCCCCTTGCACAAGCATTTCTAGAATGGACCATGGGTCATTGCATAGGACAGCAAGCCTTCAGGTTCAGTTTGCTTTTCTACATGAGAGTATTCTCAAACCCCAGCTGAACCCTAAAATCCAGGAAAGTCAGAAGAATTTTTTCCACTTTACTCAGACAGATGCTGACCAGTTCCAGCTGAGGTTAACAGATCTATTGCTTCACAATGTATATTGAGAATCAGGAGCATGGGGGTGGCTGAGAAATCCTGCCCAATTCTTAAAGCAGTGCACTGAGAGCAGGAATCCAAATACTTGGATTGCATCATTCCTTTGAAGTCATTCCTTCTTTAGCTTCAGATGTGTTAATGATTTATATCAGCTGATCTTTAGAGCCAAAAATAGAACTCTTCTGATGTGACCTTGGATATGCATACTGGATCCCCTATTTGCATTTTGAGTGATACACTTCATAGTCACTTTATTTTCTTCAACTTTTATGTTGTTACCTGCTGGATGGGCTGTTAGAAGCTGAGATTTTCAGGAGAGACCACAAGAAGCTAACTTCTGATACTTGTATTAAATTTTGAGATAGGCTTTCTGGGAAGATCTCACAGGGAAAGCTTTGTAAGTTTTAGGTGTTATGCAAATGACAGCTATTACTGTTCTCTCTCAGCACATCAGATCCTGATTTGCTGTTTGGATTATCTAATCACTGCCAGCCCAAGTGTTTGGAGTGGAAGTAATTACAGCAGTCGTTTCAACTAATTCCTATTCAAGGGGTAATAGTGAGCATGTTGATCTGAGTGTAAATGAGCCAAGTATTTATGATGGAATATGCACCTAAAAGCTTTGGATCTGGTTCCTGTATCTGTCAAAACATAGGTAACAATGTAAACAGTTCACAAGCCATCTTCTAATTGAAGAAATAATGACAAGTCTCATGTACTAGATCATATGGCACCAAAGACCTAATTACTTGCTGTATAGTGTAGGTTGTAAGAGTCTATGATTAGCTCTCTGTCTTGGGTACATCAGCTTTCTGTGTCTTGACTACATTCAAGGGCTATCAGTGCTCCTAGGCAGATGCTGCCAAATTGGTTATTCATAGAATGAGAGAATGGTTTGTGTTGGAAAGGACCTTTAAAGGTCATCTAGTCAAACTTTATTTTACTACTTTATTGCTAGAGGTTTATGGTATCATGTAGCTTAGTTAACATAGTGCTTGGTGTTTACTTGAGAGGTGTCACAGAAGCATAGAAATGGGACAGTGATGATAGTGCTTATTCTTGAGGCCTCCATTACCTTATTTTTGAAGGTGCTAAGCAGGTTTCAAGTGAGAGAATAGATCATCTTTTTGAGTTTATGGCAGCACAGCAGAGAGGAGTTAACCATCAGATCACTGACATGGGATTTTTAACTGTTTATTCAGGCAAGAAAATTGTTCATTGTCTCTAATAAAACAATACACCTTTTTATTCTACTTTAAATTATAATAGTATTAGAGTGTTTCTGCCTAGAGGTTCCATGAGAGGACAGAGCTGATTAGCTTGTGCAGAAGGACATTCAGAGGAGGGTCCTTCATGACCTGACTTTCCTCTTGCTTGCTCTAGTTAGCATTATGAATGATATTTGTTCTTTGTAGTTACTTGGGTTGTGATGATATAGTCCTGAGGCAGTAGCATAATGTATTCCAGCCACAGGGATCTTTTATTCAAGACCTTTTGTAATATGGGAATGGAACCAAAACTCAAGGGCTAGTATTTGCAATGTAGGCTTCTTTGGTTTTTGCATCCTTGGAGGTATGTAGATGTAACAGTTCTGGGCTTTCTTTATTGGTTTTGTTTTCTCTGCCTCCAGCTGTGTCCTGATTCTGATCTAAATCCTAGAATTAGTCTTGGATTGGTCATTGTTGAACTACAGTAATAAATTGCAGTAGCACTAACTTACAGCCATCTACTGTGGTTGACTAGAGTGGTTGTTAATAGTACTTATGCTTCTGGTGGCATTTGGAAGGGCGATAGCTGTCCTGGATCTGTGCCTCACTGGAAGGAGAGCAAAACTTTATTTCCTCACTTGTACTAAAATGTTATTTTCCTATTCTGCCCCAAAGTCTCTGTGCTGCTGATCTCACTGCTGCAGCTATGCTTTTGAGATGCTTGCTGACCCAGAGTGGTGCTTGAGTGCAGATGATCTGAGTAGGACATAACTGTGTTATTGTTATCCTTGTGTGTGTTGTACAATGGCAAATGTATTATTAAAGGATTCTTTTCTATTGGCTTCTAATTGCTAAGTTAAAACTACAGGTCTTTGAAAGGCAAAAGGGCTGAGTACTCTGATTTTTGACAATCTCTTTAAGGTGGGGTTTTGGAGTGTTTTTCTTGGCAGGTGTGATGAGATTATCCAAGCCCTGCAAATGAGATTCTCAGAAGGTAGAAAGTCTTTTCTAGTATAAGTGGGTGCACCTCTGAATTGCTTTTTTGGTGGTAAGCTCTCATTGTAGACAGTGTCCAGTAATCTTGAACAATTCAGTTCAAACCATTGCAGTAAATGAAACAGGTTGAGTGGCCAATAAGCTGGAAAATTGGAAGGAAATTTTGATGGGTTCAGCTGGTGCCTGGCATCAGAGCAGCCTGTCCATATGCTAAATGGTTCTGCAGCCAAGTGGGCCAGGAGTGTGAGTGCCCACGTGTGAGGCTGAATAATAAAGCTGGAGGGGAATAATATGGTTCCCTGAACATCTTTAGAGAAGCAGCTAAAAGCTGGTCAAAGAAGTACAGCTAATCAACTATCATTTTTGGGATAACAAATAAAGTTATAGATACTTTTTATGGACATCATTGTTTTGTGCTGAATATGTGATTTAGAAACACATTCAGGGTTCAGAGGATGGCATTGTTTTGTGTATTGCTTACCTTTTGGGTGCTGGTTTGGCTGGAGGCAGTGAGATGTTCTGATGGGTCTCAAGTGAATTTTTGCTGCACTGTGAACTACTTGATAATGGCTAATGAAATTTTAAGTGTGGTTTTTTTGGTTTGTTTTTTTTTTTTTTTTTTGTAAATCACACTAAAATTAGTGGCAGTTTTTTTATTTCTAACTTACCAGGTGTTACTTTGGAATTACTGATTAAATGTAGGCTGTGAACAGTTGGCAAGGCTTGTGATTCTTTCCTTCTCTACAGCCAGTATGTTATCTAAGCTGAGCTATGGTTTTGAACATAAAAGTATGGTAGAAAGTGTGCTATCGTTAAATAGGTGTGAAGATTCTAAGAAATAGGGGCAGAAGTTTGAGAGATGAAGTGGTTTAATGCTGCAGATGGAAAGGTGGTTTTTCTGCATAGGTTCATCCAAGTGACTTGCTTTCAAGGTCCAGTTTAATTTAAATTCTGATTTAATTTAATTTCTGATTGTCCCAGCTGAGACCAGAACAATTAGAATAAAGAATTATTTTCCTTCCTAGTAGGAAAGTACAGTGTATAAGAATATGTTGATGACACACTGATGTTTTAGTTGTTGCTAAGTAGAGCTTGTCCTAAGTGAAGGACTTGCTTGCAGGTGCACAAGGAGCCTGGAGGGAGTGTGGCCAGGACAGCTGTCCTCAGCCAGCCAAAGTGATATTCCATATTTTAGGCAGTCATGCTCAGTATATAAACACTGGGTAGAGTTGTTTGGGGCAGGCAACTGCTGCTCAGGCCTTGATCAGCAGGTGGTGAGCAATGGTATTGTGCATCACTTGCCCTTTTCATGGGTTTTATTTCCCTCTTTTTGTTATCTACCTGATCTTTATTATATTTTTATTTCAGTTATTAAGCTATTCATATCAAAGTGTTGTGTTTTTATTTATTTTTTTTTCTCCTTGCTTTGCCACTGCAGCAGGGGATGAGTGAGCAAGTGGTTGTGTGGTGCTTAGTTGCCATCTAGAGTTAAACCATGACAATAATTCAAAAGAAACAGGATGTAACTATCCATTCACTTGTTGTATGGGTTTTTTTTGCATGTGAGTTTGTTGTTTTTTTTCTGTCTAAGCTACTGAGAGCCATTAATTGTAGCTCCAGAGCAACAGCTGATTTGTGAATTTAACTTCTATGCAAATCTCAGTGATACCCAAATCATTGGAGATGCCAAGTTTCTTCTTTTGTGTTTCTAGATTTACCAGAGATGCTGGTTAGTATTCAAAAAAGCTTCAAGCAAAGGGCCAAAGAGGCTGGAGAAATTCTCAGATGAACGGGCTGCTTACTTTAGATGCTATCACAAGGTAAGGCTTGCTAATATGATTGTTTCCTAAACTTGGTTCTGACTACAAGCAAGGAAAAAAAATATCTAAAGCTGTTATGTATTAATTGGCCTGAAAATGGGAACTTTTTTACTACCAAGGTCCCACACTTATTTGCATGTTCCTTTGTTCAGTAGAGACAGAGTAAGTGTTCTATTTTCTGCTTTGTAGGAAACATCTTGCAAAGCTGATGGAAAATGACTATTTTTAGAGAAGACGTCCTTTCCTCTCCTCAGCCCTTTAAAATCAGAGCTGAAATACTTTTCAATGACTACTCTCTTCTTAAATGCAGTAGCAAACATCCAAGTAAACATGTGAATTCAAAAAGCTGGGTATTTAGAGGTTCAGGTTTCACTAGGATTTTGCATCTGTGGGAGACAGCTACAGATATGAAGGGCAGCATGCAAATTTTTTGTGCAACTCTGTTGTGAAAACCTTTGTGAAATTCACTGGTATTAGAAGTGTTTTCTTCTAATCACTTCTCTGGAATTATGTGCACATTTCATATTCATTTGTGAAATTGCATGTGTAACTTTCCTGGGCATGAAGATGAAAAGAAGACCTTTAATTTATAATCATTGTTGGCAAAAGCTTAATATAGTAGAAGATTAGGAATTATGTGCATAAATTCCTAGGAGTCGGTGAGCACAGCTCAGCTTGAGGCTGATCTGCACTTTCTCACTTTGACATATGTTCAGGATGAAATTTTGAGGGAATACTGAATCTAAATTCAGACTTGTCTGTTTACATGCCCCATAGTGTAATTCATTGGCCATAAAACCTATGGCTATTTGTAGCAAGTCAGTAAGTCATGCCCAGAAATAGCTCTTTCAAATTTATATTGTCACATTAAAAAATTAATGAGAAGGTGCTTTGGTTTGGTTTTGTTTTCATTTGATGTGTGAGGGTTGCACAGTGTGTACAAGACAATTTCCAACTCTGTGTGGAATGTTGCATTTGTATTAGTATGGCTCTGTCAATTATTGATGCAAATCTGTGTTTCTTCCATTGTATTAATACAATATATCAGCAGCACAGTCTGACTTGAGGTTCAGATTTGGTAATGAATATGAAATCCGTGAGGAATCTAAATAAGGCTGGATTTTTAGTTTTTCTTTCAAGAAACACTGTAGATTAGCACTTAATGCATATGTAACTGAACAGATTCCTGCCTTTGGATCTGCAGACTAAAGCACTGTAGAAAGTACTTCGGGTCACTTGAATGCAGTGTGCACAAGTTAAAGTGCTGGTTCCAGCAAAATTGAACTGATAGAAGATATCCTCAGTTCTTCAGGAACTGCAGGGTGGTGTCTTGAGTCTTACACTGCACGTACCTGAGAAATCAGTCTGAGCTTCTATGGGTTTGGTTTTTTTTTGGTGTCTTGGAGCTGCTGAGATAAACTGACAGCTTCATTTCTTTGAGCCCTTCCCCAAACCTTTGTCTGCTTCAGGTCCTAGGTACATAGACCCAAATGATAAGAAGCAGTGCTGAGATTTCTGCCAGAAAGCCTGTAGTCCTCCTGTATAAGATAGAGACATTTCTCTTCACAGCACTGACAACCTGGACACTGTGGGTGGGTGAGCTTTTCCCAGACAGGCTGAACAACTGGGCAGCAGTCTTGCTGCCATTTGTGAGCCACATGGGGAACATTGCCATCAGCATTTGTTCTCCACATTTATCACTAGTCTTTTCCACCCTGTAAATGAAGCAGTGCCAACCAAGCAGAGCAGTTTAAATGTGATTGCCCAAGACAGTGGGTTGTCACTTCTGCAGTGTTGCTGTTTGGCAGTGGGGCTCTGTGGTGTCCCCATTTTTTCACCGTGATGCTAAATGAGGCTGTCTCCTGAAGTCATCAGCTATACAAGGTGACAGGTTCTGTTTATTTTTAAACAAACCTTACTGAAAAGAAGCTAATATTAAATAGCATTTTCCAGCTAAAATGTGTTAACTTAAAGAGTACAGGTGCATAAAAATGAGTTTGTTTTTATAAATAAACTTTGTAAATGTGTGAAATTCTAAGGTGGTGAATGATGCATCTTCTATATTAAATATGAGGTGCTGGAAAGGAACATGTCACTGCTGCTCTATAGTGCTCTGTAGCTGAACTGATTCTTATAAAAATAATAGTTAATTATTAATACCCTCTATCCAACAAACAGCATGTCAAAGTCTTCAACTAACACTACTTGTCACCTGGATTTGATATGTAATATTAATGGTACTTTTTCACTTAAGACATTATCCAGAGGTCTAAGATAGTCATTGCTCTTGTCTCAATGCACCTTGGTCAGCAAGAACAGCTCTTTAGTAACAGCTTGATGGTGTGTAGAGAGGCTTTTCTGCAACTACTCTAATTCTGTCACTCTTGGACAGAAGTCTCTTTGACAATAAAGTTAATCCTACAAATGAGAAACTCAGCCAGTCCTGTTAACGTGTCAAGTGTCACTGTGTCATAAGCTTGTGCTAATGAATCTGAGGATGAATGCAGTTCAGTCTGATAAACGATACTGTAGGAGGGAAACCTCACTTACAGATTACCAGTGGTTCAGAAATATGGTTAACTTCCTACCTGGATTCTGACGTGATTCTCAAATGCTTTTGAAAGCAGCATCAAATCTAGAGAACTGAGGAGCCCTCACTCACCCCATCAATCCTAGGAAAGGTTTAATCCATCATAAAACTGCAAAGGGTAGAATAAGAAAAATGATGAATGGAGCTAATTTTTCAATAGCACCTTCCTTCTCACTGAAGTGTTACATTGATTCATTTTGTAACTTTTTTTTTTTCCTGTGATGAATTGAAGTGCAAATGTTATTTTGATTTATTAGTGGAAGGAGACTGTCCAGAGCATTTGTTTCATTGGCACTGTGGTGGTGCCAGTCAATGGAGATGAATTGCTGTGGTCCAAGACCCTACAACATCTCCTTGTCCCCTTTATCCAGTCATGGTCTCTTCTGGTCACAAGAAGTGTTTCTGAGCTGTCTTGGTGGTGTCTGTCATGATGGGGGGTCCTACTGACTAACATTTGAATGTATGATGTGTGTATTTACCCTTCTGCAGTGCTGCACCAGAGGCTGAATTTTGTTAGTCATTGCCAATCAAAACTTTTTTGTTGCTTTAATGTTACTGACCTTTCAATACCTTCTGATCTTGTTTGTGTGGTTTTTTTTTGTTTTTAAAACATGGGAAGGTTAAAATATCCTAAGATATTGTCCTTCATAAGCTACAGAACAGTCATTTGTAGCTTATGAAGTGAACTGGAGATTTGCATACACAAAACAAATTGAGCACTTAATTCATTTGCCCCCACAAGGGAGAAAAAATAAGTAGGATCCAGGCTATGAAATCTATGCAGAGATCTGTCTTTCAGGTAACTCTCAAGATTTCACTTGTTAAATTTAAAGAATAACCAAAATTACTATGTGCTTTAACAGAATAATGTTGAAGGAAATAGGAAGTTCTTATTTCTCAAAGTGATTTTTGACTTTGCCATGTGCCAGAAGTATCCTTAATATTCTAGTACAAAACCAACTAATTGCATGCTGCTGACAGGAATATACTGATTCCTAGAGGGGGTCTAAGTTTTAATCCGATTGTATTAATCTTGCCCCGAAACAGCAGAAGTAATTTAAACAGTCTTTCTGCCTAGTTATGGAATAATCCATTTGGAAAATTGAATTGTGTAATTTGTAATTGTTTTCCAGGCTTGCTAATGCAAAAATGTATCGGTAGCAAATTAAATGTTTAAAGGATGACCACTCTGCTAATAACTGGCTGTTAAACATTTATTTTAATGAATACTATCACTTAATATGACTGAAATATCTACTTTGAGGCTTTAAAAGAATTAAAGAAACCTGTCAGACTATTTTGGTATCTTCACTCCAGTGCTGTACTGCAAGGCTGACTGCAGGACTGTGTGGGGCAGGAATGTGTCCTGCATGGGGAAGGATGTATCTTCTGCGTGGCTCCACTGATCCTGTGGGTGAAGGAGCACCCTCAGAGTGACAGTAAAAACTCTAATCCTTATAGATGTTCCTGGGTTTAATCTCTTTGAGTGAGCCAGTGTTGGACTAGACAGGGTTATGGGCAGTGTATGCAATTCTACATGGAAGGCAGTGAAAACTAGCAGCTGTTTTTTCCCACTGATAAGAGACATATAGCCATGGGTGTAGATTTCATTATATATACTTAAAAAACACTTCAGATAACATACTAAAATGTTATGTGTATTTAGTAACATAGATATGTACAGGCAAATCTTAAAAGCAGAACTGGACTGGAACTGCAGCAGCAGCTTTTTCTATTAAATTTTCCCATGGCATGTCCTGGGAAGTGTTTTACCTGGACTCATCGTGAGGGGGAATTTTCAGGAAGCCAAGACAGAACCATGAAGTTCCTAATTAAGATTAAACCACAAATACTTGAAAACCATTGAAAGCAGCAGTTGTGTAGGCAATAAATGCACTCCTTTATGTTGTGTTCTGAATGGCTGCCCATATTTGAGAATTATACGAATTCAATCAATAGTTTGAATGCTAAAGACCATTTTTAGCAAACTGTTTTTCTGTATTTTTGGAGGGAATTGAAGAGAAAAAGGCAAAAAATCTCTCTGGTCAGGGTGAAGCTCTTTCTACTTGTATTGTCAGCTGGGAAATGAATGATTAATCCCTGTTTCTGGTTCAGAACTCTTACTACACAGCTCTGCAAGTATTTTAAGTTTTAATCTAATGAAATGTATTTCAATTACATGGATTTACATCTTAACATAAAGGAGACTTGCAAGAAAAGGGGTAGAGTGAAGTATTCAAAGGGAAGGTCTTCAACCCCTAACAATCTCAATTACAGACTCATAGACCCAGTCACCACTAAACCATGTCATCTTCTTGTGATTTCTTGTTAATAGTGTCTTGGGTCTTATATTTGTGGTTTATAAATCTTTTAGAATTAAGTTTATGAAGGTACATTACTTAATCTTACTAATTTTGGATAAATAAAACATACATGAATTAAACTAACCCTGAAACCACTGTTTTGTTTAAGCCTGGAAGAAGGAGATTTGTTTGTTTTTTTTTGTTTTTGTTTGTTTGTTTGTTTGTTTTTAAAAAAAAACTACAAAAAAAACCCCAAACCAACAAACCACAAAACAATCAAACTCCTAAAACAAACACAACCCTGACCGTCAAGATCACAACACTCACACACAAAACCACAATTCAGCCTTGAATATTTGCAGGTGTTGGGTGTCTGCCCCAGACCACTTAGCCAAAGCATGGCACGGGGAGTGTAGCAGCCTGCCACTTCTGCAGTGTGCATTCCTTGCATATGTGCCAGACAATTTGAACCATCTGTTGCACGGGGGTGAGCAATAGGAAGGCTATTTTGGCATCTGGGATAATGATGGCATTTTGAAGCACCTTGCAGGGTGACGTAGCAGGTCAAATATCAAGTGATCTTTAGACAACTTCTCCCTCAGGAGTGCAGGTGCACTGCAGAGCCTTGGCAGCAGGAATAGCTGCTTGGCTAAAGCTGGATCTCGACAAAAGGGGCTATTACCATGCTGGAGTACCTCTGAAAGGTGAAGGGAACTTCAGAAGTTCAGCCTCAAGAGGCAATAGAGCCCAGCTGCTTGTAGAGTAGATTTCTTTTTTTCCAGATAGAAAAAATCAGGCTCTGCAGGGTTGTGCCCTGAACAGAAGGTCTGTGTGAGCCAAAAGACTGAATTCAAGCAACTTGTCTGCATGCTATCATTTGTGCCACCGACTTCAGAACAAGTCCCCAAGTGACAGATTTTGTCCATCTGTTAAACTCTGTCTGCTTGGTCTGCTACTGAGGAAAAACAGCCTGAAATTCTCTAGGAAGGAACTAGAGTATGTGTTTATTGCTGTAGACATGTGGACCTGGGTCAGAGGTTGGAATTGGGGCTACCTGACTGTCACACTTCGAAGGGAGATGCTTTGATGTCAGCATGTGTAAGTCAACAGAACCAAATGCTATTAGGCAATCTTCAGATGCTTGTAAAGGCTTTCAGAGTGTGCTCTGTGAAATGCCATTATACAAGAGCTCTCAAGCAGTCAATGCAGCACAAAACCCAGGAGCTGCCTAATGTAGCTAGCTTTTCTCTGCATGTATATGCTCCCTTTTCTCCCAGTTCAGAGCTAAAATATGAGTTGGAAAGAATGTGATGTTCAGTGAAAATAATGACAGAATACTGTTGATTTTGGTATTTCTTCAAGGTGCCATCCAATGGGTGAAATCTCTCACAATTTTATGTGACCTAGTTGTAAGCTGAGGTCTTGGTGTATTTGGGGTAGGTGGCTGCTGTGCTCTGCAGCACAGTCAGCCTGCATCCACACAGGGCATAGTGTGATTCCTGGAAGTACCTGACTTAACTGCATACTGCTGCAGGGTGTGATATTGAGTCCCTGTCCTGTCTTCTCCCAGCACATAGCACTCAGAGGTGGGGTGAAGTGATGAGGAAGGGACTTGTGGTAGAGCTTTGTGAACAATTTTTTTTTAAATAACCCTCATATAATTAAATTGTTCATATGCACCCCATTTCTGCTCCCTTTTTTGCTTTCTTCCTACCCTGTACAGCAACTCTGCAGACTCAGGGAAAGGTCTGTCAGAGTTGCCCTTGCACTAACACCCAGGTCTGTGGCACACTTCTGTGCTCTTTGTTTTTATCCTCTGCTCTAATATTGACTTGAGGAGAGTTTTTGCTTAGAAAGCTGAATTAACTGCTGGTTGATACACTAGAAAAAGCAAAACAGACCACTGTGCATACTGCAAAGGCAACAGATAAGGGATAAATAATGTTTTAGGTAATCTGCGTTGTCTTCTTGATAACACAATATGCTTAGAGGGAGTACAGTCATAAAAAGCAAATGCAGTAGAAGGCATATTCAAATGAAAAAAAAAAACTGTTCAGAAGGATGAACTTTGGGATTTCAAGCATGAGCTGATTCTTGTAAAATCTCTTTTGGAATATATTACTCTGCATTGGAGATTACAAAAAAGTACTGCAGTAACTAACTGGCTTTTGAGAGAAATTTATGATGAGGAAAAAAATTATTGCTATTTTCAGCTCCAAAAGCTGCCATTATGATTTTTTTTTTTTTCATATTTGGTTGTTTCCAAGGGAGAATGCAGGATTTGTGAATTATGCTGTCATGAGGTCAGGTCACAGTCACCATAGTTCTGGACACCCTGAATTTTGCACAATGGTCTGCTGAAGTGACTGCCCTCAGGGAAGAGAGGTTGCTGTGCTGGGCCATAGGGTTGAGGAGGAGCTGCTGTGTAACTTTCAGTGAACCTTGACCAGGAGACCTAAAGAAAGAAAATTCTTGGTTGCAGGGCATGTCCATGGCTTCTGTCCTGCTCTGTGTGCTGGGTAGATCTTGTTGGAGGGACCAACTACTTCTGATGCGAATCTTGAGACTGGAGGTTGTGGAGACATCAGCAGGAGATGTCAGTTCCCGTGGCTGGGCTCAGAAGTGATGGAGCCCTAGAACTGCAGTGTGTGTGTGATACATAAGCAATTGTAAAAAGCTGGAAGCCTTTGGGGAAGGGGTGAGCTGGAGCTTGGAGTGCAGAGACTTGGAAGTAGAGGATATCTCTAGTAGTGCAGAAATGAGAGGAATGGGCAATAGATATTCTGTACCAGGGATGCAGACTGCAGGAGCCCGTGTAGGGCAATTGGGCAGTAGCTGAACTTGCGGCCACAATGAGAATAAAACACGAAGTATAGTGTGGCCTTAAGAAGGTAAGATATACAAGATCTGAGTCACAGCAAAAGAAACTGTGATCAGAAATGTCTGTTCTTCAGTGTAGGCAAACAAAGCAAATGTTTTATTCCTGTCCTTCGCAGGTTCCCAGCAGTGTTGAAAACACCTTCTCTCATCTGGCCTGGAGGTGCATGACTCAGTCTGAACACAGGGTCATTAGTGTTTGGGTTGGTTGGTTATTTTTTCTTTATCAGCCCTGTGCAGTAGCTGGCAGCCTCCCATGTGGTCCAGTGTCCTTTGCTTCTCTCACTAGGCTGGATGGTGTCCCCTCCCCAAGGCTGGGGCAGCAAGTGCTGCCCATCACCAGGGACTGGCAGGGGGCATGGGCGGGAGCTGACCAGCTGGAGCTTCTAAGCTTCCTAACTGATGAAATTGCTTTTGGCTACTGAGCTACCATGGAGAGGCAGCTTACTGCTCCCTGACTAGTATAAACCTTTCATAATCTCACTGAGCCCTGTCACAGCATCCTCAGGATTCATCACACTAGAGACAATTACTGGGAAATCCAGCAGTAGGAGTGTGACATGCCTGACTTTAAGAAATGAGCTTTTCTTTAGGACAAATCCTAGATAGCTAAATGATTCATTACTAAAATGTATGACTATGTTCAGCTTCTGCTAACTATTGTACGAATAGGTACAGAGCTTTATTGGCACGTTCTCTTGACGAAAATGTAAATGTGTGCAGCATAAATGTCAAGGTAGTTGCTGTCCTGAATGAAGAAGTCTAGCTTGTTTTTTTCCTCTTGCATTTGTATCTTTTCTTGGCATACGAGAAAAATATGAGACTTGAACTCGGCAACTGGCAATTTGTACTTGACCTGTCATGTGCTGAGCAGGATGGGAATAGGTTGTGACAGATTTGTCACATTTAACAATGAGTTTGTCGATGTCTTCTTAGCAGTGGGGGATGTGCTTCCATCACGCGATTACCTGGAGGAGTAAAAAATGCTCATGTGAAATTAAACCCAATTAGGAAGTCTCAGTTTTGACACTTCTCAAAATCTTGAACCTGGAGGCTATAAAAAACTGAGTTCTATATTTGGCAGCTCTGCAGAAGGTTTTGTGTGTTCCCCGTAGGATGTTTCTTCCTTTATTTCCTTCTGCTACTGTCCATAGAATGAATTTCTGGACTTTGGATCTATAATTTTATTTTTATTTTTGGAAGATGTTGTCTACCAACTGCTCTTTGTTCCTTCCATTCCCAGCAAGATGACCTTCTCAGGAGTCTTGCTTGAAAATGTGATTTTTGGCTGTCTTCTAGGAGGGAATGGGCAATAAATTAACTCCAAGAAGAAGGTGATTTAGGATGAAGGGTGGAAGAGATGTCGTAGGTGTGCTGGTGAACCAAGATGGTCTAGAGGAGAGGTTCCTGTTGTTGGACTCTACTACACCAACTATATTTCCTAAGTCTTAACAATAAGACAATTACTACTATGTTTCTTTGTTTAGAGTTGTCATAGTTTGATACAAGACTACTCCACAAGAACTAAGGAGACCCAAGCAGTGAACTTGTTAGGTTGTGCTACTTTGGGAATGTTTCTGTTAAATTCCTCCTCTTTCTCGCTTTCTTCAACATCTGCCATGTAAAAGAATCAGTGTTTTCTGATTATGAATATTTAAATATAACTTCCCGATTCCTTGTCTAGTTGTTTAGCCTTTATATGAAAAGGAATTCAATTAGTGAAGAATTCCTTCTCTGTCAAATTTAGGAGTGTTACTTATGGTTGCAAGGGTGAAAAGTAGATGTTAGAAACACGAAGGAACTGTAGTATGTATTTGCTGAAGCTGTATGCAGGGTAACAGATGCATGTTTGTTTTGGTGTGAAAGCTATTTTTCCAGTCAGTTTTTAACAATCAAGAAACAGAAATCTGTGTTTACAAGTCTGTGAATCTTCAAGGCTAAAAAGCTTTCTAATAAACTGTGGATTGCATTTATTTATTTAAGTGGACCATTCTAACAAATTCTCAACTTTCCATCAAAAAATAATCTAGCGAGCAGCTTTTCACCATTCTTACAGTTTTGTTCTTCGTGATGAAAGCTGTACTGGTTGGAACTGGACTTGCTCCTCCAAATCGATGAAACCTTTAAATATTTATCTTCACCTCTTTTTTTCTTCTGCTGTATCAGGTTGGTCTTAAGTCCTTCACATAAATGTTTTTCAAACTGGAGTGAGCTTTGATTCTACCTGTCTCTTGGCTAAAATCCTGTTCAGATGATGTTGCACTGAAGCTCACATACAGACAAGAGAACTGGAGGATGTGGCTGCTTCATCATCCAGGGTCTTCAAGTTGACTGTCTGAGGTGATTCATGTCAAGGCCGCATTTCCTTAAGCACAATCATAGGCATGTTCTTGCTGTCTCACATTTTCCCTATCCTTTGCGACATGGTGTAACTCTCTTCTCTCCTCCAGTCAATAGTGGATATATAGCTTTTCAGGCTCCTAAATAAAACTCCAAATTGTGCTTTTTCAGGTCACAGAGCTCAATAATGTGAAGAATATATTACGAATGCCAAAAAGCACAAAGAAGCATGCTGTTGGGATTTATTTCAATGATGACGCATCAAAAACCTTTGCTTGTGAGTCAGGTGGGTAAAATGGCCACACACATTAGAAATTATAAGAGCATTACTGTGAAATTATAAGTGTATTATACCTACACACAGATTTTCTGGGCATTTATACAGAACTTGAGGCAGATGAGTGGTGCAAGGTGCTGCAGATGGAGTGTCTTGGAACACAAATTAATGACATTAGCCTTGGAGAGCCTGACTTGTTGGCATCTGGAGTTGAAAGGGAGCAGAGCGGTAAGTACATAAAGGTTCACCTTTTGAATATTTAATTGCATTATATAAAAATATTTTGGATTGTGCATATGAATATCAGGAATAAATTGGAATAAAAGTGTTTTTCTAAGGAAGCCTACCTTTCTGTTTTGAGGGACTGTGTTTTGTGGTTTTTCTTTTTTTTTTTTAATTATTTGGGGGTAGCACTCAGATAAGTTACTTGCTCTTAGAAGTGAGGATTATATTTTTTTTGTGTTTTCTTATATAATGTCTGCACAACAGTTTCCGTCTGTGGCTGAGGCTCCTTGGCAGAATTAAGCAAATGATAAATAATAGTAATTGCATGCAAAACCTGAGCCTGTGGCTACTTCACATTTCTATGCAAATTAATTAGACTCCGAAATGCAATTGCAGTGTATTTATTCATGCACACAGTTTTATTAATTATTTGCAAATATCAGGATTATGATAGTGCAGTTCTCCAGTGTCTGAATGTACACACAACTGTTCAACACCCTTTGAGTGCACCATTCAGACTGCCTCAGACAGGGAGTTTATTGAGTTACTGGAAGGAACTGAGTATGTTTAATTGTTCTAAGTGGAAATAAGATATTGTATTAATGATGGAAATAGGAAATTCCTTTAATGACTTGCACATTTAATGGGCAGGGATTTTAGACTAACCTTTTGTTTTTCTCCCAGAGAGATTCAATGTGTATTTGATGCCATCCCCTAATTTAGATGTGCATGGGGAATGTACCTTGCAGATAACATTTGAGAATATCTGTCTTTGGGACATCCAGAATCCCAGAGTAAAACTCATTTCTTGGCCATTAAGTGCCCTCCGACGCTACGGGCGGGACCCCTCTTGGTTCACGTTTGAAGCAGGGAGGTAAGTGGATGGACACTATATTGTGGTGCTTTCCTTTGTGGTGCTGAGTGGTGCTTAGGACCACTTCCAAAGGTTGTTGAAGGACATGTGAGCTTGTCTACAGACAGAGGCTAGTCTGAATCCTCTGCTAAAAAAAAACCAAAAACATAAACAAAACAACAAAACAAACAAAGTATTTTAAAATATTGAAACAAATATAGAGCAAGTAAAAATCCTCTTAAACCCAGCTTGCAGCTTGAATGGAAGCAGTTGCCAAAAAAGTGTCTGAGGACAGGTGTGGGAGAGCTGAGGTATCCCAAGGGGTTGCGGGGTGGAGGCTGACAGCATTATATGTTACTGTACAGAGTTGTTATTTAATAAAGCTATATAATGGCCAGACAATTGGATGGGAAGTTCTGGGAAGAAGGGTTGAACATCATTCCAGAATTTCTACAATGTAAGCCTTTGGGTACAGTTATAGGCCCTATACTGGGAGAAGTAGAGTTTGAAGTGGAGAGCTCTGAGTGTTAAGCTGTTTCCCAAAAGCAAACTAAAGTAATGGGGAACACACTTCTGGTTTCTATTGGTTTTATGCATGTTTTCTATCTTTTTGATAAGTAGATTTATACAAAATTTGAATGTAATTCTTTGTTTTATTATTATATTGTTCTGTATTGCTCCCTGTAGCTCACTCTTTATGAGCCAGAGCCTTTTTCTGGCTGAAGTTGGAGCACTTGTTTGTTGAAGTAAACTATCAAATCCTTTCTAAGTGATATGGATGCATTATTTTAACTAACAATGTTAAAGAATTACAATAGTAAAAGAGAAATGGCTCATGCTATTAACTTATCTGGAAAGGGAAGAGGTGTTTAACTGTCCATCCTCCATATTCAGAATTTAGCCCTCTTGGGGAGACTAAGGACACATTTTATTTAGTTGATCATTCATTAGCTACAACAGGACAATGCGATGGAGATGCTCAGGATGTGTATTTGTTTCAAGTGGAAGATAACTGCAAAATTCATTTTCATTCTGAAAAGGGAAGGCAAACTAATCCTACTTGGCACAGATTGTAGATAGGGTCTAAATATTAAAAATCTGTGTCTTGTACTTGAACTTTCTAAAACTTAAGCACTCAGATCAGTGGTTCTTAGCCGAGTCCTTGATTGTTGAAAGCAATACAAGTCTGGGCTAAAATAGTAAGATTGGGTTAGGGCTGCTAAGCTAAGTGCCAAAACCCACACACAGAGACCTTTAAATAACTGCTCTGTATTTCAACAACCTTCATTTTCTTACTGCTCGTGCAATAGCGCTTTTAGAGCAGCATGGTGAAGTTTTGCTTGTTCATGGTGACCTGTAAATGTGAATCTCACACTTGGATCCCATCTGTTCTTGCTTTGGCAGGATGTGTGACACAGGAGAAGGACTATTTATCTTTCAGACCAGAGATGGGGAAGCAATCTATCAGAAGGTTCACTCGGCCGCTTTGGCCATAGCGGAACAACACGAGCGCTTGTTGCAGAGCGTGAAAAATTCAATGGTATGGCTGCTCATGGTGTTTGTTTCATTCTGGGCACCAATGAACAATTTACATCTTCAGTGTGATTCTAAGTTGTGATTCACAGGTAGTAATCAGTCAGATTATTACTCCTTACTAATTTCTGCTTGATTATAATAGGATAACATATATAACCGGGACTTTTTTGAGAATATCAATAAGTGTGAATTAATACAGAGGTGAAAGCTCCTGTCAGTGCACATTCTCATTAGGTTCCTTTGATTAATCAGCATCATGAGTTTGTTTGGAAGCATTTCTCATCAATCTATTTGCAAAATGTTGTGGGCTTGTGCTCAGATTTCAATTTGCTAATTGATGTGTACACTCCGAGGATGATTTGGAAAGAGTCATATGGTTGAGATTTAAACTATGGGGGAGGATTAGAAATTTATCTGGTCTCAGAGCATCTCTGCTTTCCACAAGTGCTTTTTGTATCTAAAACTTGTTTTAAGACACACATTTTGTGACTGGTAGGCAATACAGAAGTATAAGATGGAAAACTAGCATAGATTGAGAAAAGGTAGTGTAGGATCTCCAAAAGCATTATGTCTAAGGAGGGAAGTTTTATGCCCTTGTACCTAATGTCTTTTGGGATCTTAACTGTTTTTGTGTTTTGTTTTGTGTAGTCTAAAAGCCTGTAGTGTGAAAAAGAAATGTTCTGTTTATCCTATATCACAACTGGTCTCTATACTCCAGGAATCACAGGGTGACCCTGGCAGCAAAATTTGTATCCTGAAGATAACAGGCTTTCTGGAATGTATAAAATGCTCAGAATGGACAACTGTGGAAGAAGTTGGCTATAAACAAGAGCACTGTTCCAGACAGTAGTAATTGGTTTATGTAATTTGCAACATGATTTCATGTATTTCTCTTGCAGTAAACATAAGTGCTGCTGTTGTTCACAGCCATGTCTAATCCTTTCAGGAATTCCACTAACATTTTTGTTCCAGGGATAGGTTGTAGTGATGAATTATCCCAGTATTAACTGGATGACCCAGCTGGGATGACACAAAGTGCTGTTACTACTTGTAGAAACTTAAGAAAAGATGAGAATGGACGTTGAGGGAATGGAGAAAGGAACAAATTGTCTTAAGTACTTCTATTTCTTTTATTCTTCTGCTCTCTTGATACCTGAGACAAGAGTGAAAGCCAAATACATTATAGCAAAGTTATTTCTCTCAATAGCAGCTCAATGAGGAGAGGTGAAGCAATAGGAAACTCTTTCCAAGTGTCGTGCCCAATCTTGTGGGCTGGATAACTGGTTGATTGCTTCAGCCAAGCACACAGGCAAATGGGTAAATCTGTTGTTTGTAGAGCAAGTGGGATGACTGAAATGGGAAAGGGAGGAAAATTCAAGTCTGTTTCTATGTGTCATGCAATATCTTTCAATAGGAAAGAGACTTAGTAGTTTTTTAAAAAAAAATAATTTATTTTTTTCCCCCCACTATATACAATCTGATACACCAGTGTTCAGTAGCTGTTGCTCTGTTAACATCTGGCTGGTGTCATTACAATGTGGTCACTTCAGTAAAGCCTGTGGGAGAGTACTGTGTCTTGTCAGGATGAAGTACTGACTTGGAATCTTTCTTGTGACAGCCTCTGCCCTCCATCCACTTAGACCACATGCTTGTCCCAGCACTTCCAGGTTTACTAGGAAGAGCTTGACACTTTGTTTGCTTTCTTCCAAGAACCTTAGAACTAAAACATGAGCTGTGCAGCCAGCAGCACAGGTATATTTCCCTTTCTCTGTAAAGTATCATCTACCACTATCTTTGCTAATTTTGTCCTTTGTTTGAAACCAAGAACCTTTTAGTTCTAGTTGAGGGGAGCTCTTGTTCAAAAATACCCAAAATTACCTAAGATGGCACAGATGGGTAGATGGTACAAATGCTCAACAGCAACTAAATTAAGCAGATTAAAATTAACCTAAAATAAATAAGCATAACTAGGTAACATTTTTAGCCCACCAGAGTCAGAGGCTGTTGAGAAAGTGAATGATGAAGCAGCTTCATTTTCAAAAAGCAAGGATATATTCCATAACAACAGTGAATAGGCTTACAGACAATTTCACATTTGTTTTTACATTTATGTAATAGCATCTTTAATAGATGAAGTCTGATGCTGCACTGCAAAATTTCCATCTTACAAATGCCAATAGATTCAATAGAGAGCAGCTGCACAACCTCTAAAATCTTTTTCATTAATACTATGTCCAACCACAATACATAAATCTAATTTTATAGACCCTGGAGTGCAAAATGGGAGATAAGAATATATTCTTGGTGAACCTAAATTTTTGTAATTTAGTAGCAGAGTATAATTGTTTCAAATGAGTCCATATGCCCCTGAATACATGTTTAAGTCTGTCATAGAAATGTTACTTGCTTCCAAAATGCTCTGGCTTCTCTGTGATTCAAGGATAGACTGATGTGAAAGTTTAGGCAAAGGATTGTAGAACTCAGGTGGTTTATTTTACTGCTTACAAAATATTTGTTAAAATGCATCTTTGTTCAGATTTGATTTCCCCTTTATTTTTTTTCTATTTTTGAATGCCTCAACAAGGAGTTCATTTTAGATGCTTGCACTTCATGCTTGACTGTCTATATCGTTTTGTCTCCAGGAATTATTTCCCCTGTGTGAATGTTCATATTAGTGAAGCTTGAGCTATTATTTACAGAAAGAGTAAATAAAACAAGAAAGCAGAAGATAAGGTGATGAGAAATAAAGTGTAAACTGAGTGTCTTATGATTGTTCCTGTAATCCTGACCACTGCTAAACCAGTGATGATCATTCAAGACTAAGGTGAAAATGGCATTAAGCTACCTGGAGCCCGTGAAAAAGAAAAAGAAAACAAAAAAACACTTCAAGAAAGTGGGGAGGGGAGTTGAATGTCCTGTGCTGACAGAGTAAAAAAAAGCTGCCAAGTACTGTTGAGAATGTGGGCTATGATGTGTCTGTCACCTCCCCAGCAGTAGCTCTCTTTATATTACAGTATGTTGGTTTAGTTTGTGACTATAACTGGCTCTGGCTCTTGAAAAGCATGTGGAGAATTGATGCGATAGTTGTTCCTCAGCTGGAAACCTCACCCTGACGCTTCTGTTAATGTGCTGTTGCTTTCTGCTGAGGTCTGAGCATATGCTGACCAGAGTCTGGGGCACTTTCACAAGTGGGTTTTGTTTATTTTCCTTTTCAGTGAATTCAAAGATCTCTCCCCCTTCTCTTTTCAAAGAAAGAGCTGTCTTTGCTTAGCGATGGATGAATCCATTCTGGTCATTTGGTAACTCATCTCATCCAACTGCTTCTTTCCTTACACTTTTGCATTGCCAGACAATGGAAAGAAAATATCGGTTGAAGTTATATTTTCAGGAATGCTTGGTTGCCATGAAAACTGACAAGAGCAGTGCTGTAACTTGACTGATGTCATTTATGCCTGCTCACTGTTCAAGTTGCTTTAAAAAAGACACTACCACTTGACATCTCACTAAGAAGTAATAGCAATGAACTTCCCAGTTTGAGCAGCTAAAGCTCAGTGTTTCTTAAAGATATTATCAGCCAGTTTACTGGCAGCATTCCCTACCTCTTGTTCCCCTCTCAGCAGCTCAAGTGTGTGCTTTAAAAAATTAAGAACTAAAACAAAATTAAAAGATACTTGTAATGTGATTTTTCCAATTTAAGGAGTGATCCAAGAAAGAAAATGCTTAATATTTCCTCCCTGAGCCCCCAGGACTTCAGGGAATGAAGTACACCCTGTATTTGAATCAGAGCTGTGCATTAGCCCAGCAGACTGCCTGAGTGTAGCCCAATGTGTGTCTTATCTGGGTGACAAAAGAGATGTCACATTGGCTTCCCAGCTGCTCTTGGCACTGGCTGCCTGTGGCCCCAAGTGCTGCTTCTCCATCCCCTTCCTCCGCAGCTCTCTTGTAGCCACTGGAGCTGCGGGGTGGCTTTGTGTTGTCCCTCGATGCCTCTCCCTCCTCTGCTGCTGCTTTGCTTTAACCACAGCTTGACATAACTCGATCCTGCCATGTGGGCAGGGAGCTGCATTTGAACTGCCATGGGGATCCTGATCTCCTCTTGGGTTTCAGCATTCTCCCTTTCTCCTGGGCAGAAAAGGGTGAGAGGCTCTGGATTAGGTGCCCTCTGCTTAACAAATTCTTGGTTGTATTAGTGACCTATGGAGCCGGCGGGCTCTGCCCACAGCCTCTGCTCATGTGTGTGCCAGCAAATCGGTCCCGCCTGTGTACCCTGCCTGGTGCTGCTGCAGCATAAAGCCAGGTCATTAGCAAGTTATTCCTGCTCTCTCTGTTGCCACAGAGATACGGTAGGTTAATTGTGAGAATGAAATCAATCATTATTAAAGCTGCCTTTGCTTGCAGTCTGCAGTGTTTTAATGAAATGCTGTGTATTCAGGACATAAGGTACTAATTCTTAGCTCCAGCTGTGGGGGTTTTAATTTTTTCCCCCTGCTGATTGAGTTCAGGAGGGGCAGAGCTTCTGGCCTTTTCTGTGTCTTCATTTAATCTTTCTCTATCTGTGTGTCTCTTCCTTTCTTTTCTCCTAAGATAGCCTATTGTTTTTTTGCACTCCTAACAGCTGAACTGTTGTTCAAACTGCCTTAGCTTTCATTACAACTCGCCAATAAAGGGAACCACCAAGACCAGTATCTACAGCCAGGAAATACAATCCTCACAATGCTCTGCTGATTTTTATTCCCAGTGAAAGATCCATCAGTGTTTCTGTGGTGCTGAGGTGTGTGTGGTGACACTCCAAAGGGTGTTGGGGCTTTAGTGAAGGAGCTGTAATAAATACTGGGTAGGTAGAACCTTCATGGTGCAGTGATTCACATCCAGCTGCCATGGAGGTGGATGTTTTAAGACACCAGTTGATCTGCGTTTGGTTTTAACTTTGGATCACAGGAGCAGTGTCCACTGTACAGAGAGGAGGTTGAAGGTAGATGGACCTCTAAATGACTTGGAAATGGGTCACTGGCTACAGGCAGTCCTTAGACCTCTTTTCTGTGCTTACTTTGCATATTTATTTTTGCTTCAAAATATATTCATCTTTTTATGAAAGGTTCTTTCAAGTTAGGTTTTGTAAAATGGAAGTGTAGAATTTACTATTTTGTGAAAAGCTATAATTTATAAATTAACAAGATGACACTTGTCTTTTCTATGTTTGTTTTCCTCTGCTTAAGGAGGAGAATTTTAGATGTACTATGAAACTTCTGATACAATCCAAATATTTTTACCAGCTTGCACACACATCTCATTGATTTAATAATTAAAAAAAAAAAGAAAAAGCCTAAAAGCTGTCAGTTCTCAAGTATTTTCTTCTTTTATAAGAAAAGTCAGTGATCATGTAGCTGAAAGCCCTGTATGGAGTGGAAATTGTGAGATGGGGCTTCCAGCAATGCTCTGCAGCCCATGTGCTCTCTTCTCAGCACACCTGGACGTGCTGTTCATTCAAGGAATCTAACTAAAGGATGCAGTTATTGCCTATTCCTCATCTGCAGAAGTAAGGACAATAGAAAATGCTTCAAAACAAACAAGAGCAACTTGTCCTTACCCATGTGAAACATCTCAATCAGGTTCTCAAGGTGCTGAGGCTGTACTTATCTTTAGGAAGCTTGTGTAGCTGGGAAGCCCCTCTCATGACTTTGCTGCTGAAGAGGGGAACATACTGGCACTCTCCTACCTTCTGCTGATCCCTGGTTTCTGTTTCAGCTGCTTGAGTTAAAACTCCCCTCAGGGGAAGCAGTGCTAGCCCAGGACCAGGGGAGCACCAAGGTGAGCTTTGGAGTGCAATGGCAGCATGGCCTCCTAACCCATGTGGTGTGTGCCCATGGACACTAACCCCTGAGTTAGTTACTGCTGCTTGTGTAGGGTGGGCAGATGGCAGGAGGGAGAGGCTATGCTGCCTGTTTCAGTAGAGGTTCTTGTGCTATTCTCAGACTGCTTCCCTAACATCACTTTACTGCTTTGCAGCTTCAGATGAAAATGAGTGAGCGAGCCATGTCCCTCAGCACCATGGTGCCCTTGCCTCGCAGTGCCTACTGGCAGCACATCACACGACAGCACAGCACTGGCCAGCTCTACGGCCTGCAAGGTAAGGGGCTGGGGTGGAGAGAATCAGTGCACTATCAGATCATGGCATTCTCGAGTCATCTCAATATCTGTACATCTCACTGAAAGCTGATGTCTGGTCACAGCCAGTTGCCACTGCTGTCTGGTTGCTAGAGAGGAGGGCATCCCACTTTAAGATGAACAACTTGGCAGAGGGGTGATTATCAGGAGGTGCTCTTACTTTCCATGAGAAAGGGATCCTTTAGTTCACAAGTTTTTTTACAGGATGGCCAGTTACCAAGGCTGTTCAATCCTTTCTGCTACCAGATGCTTATAATGGTATCTGATTTTTTTTTATTTTTTTTTTGCCAGACTTAAAACCATTTGGTTCCTTTCTCCTATGGGTGGCTGCCTCATACTGAGAGTGATGCAGTCTTCATTATTCATTTTGTGCACTTGCTAACATTCATCCAAAGCAACTGCATCCTCAAAAACAGCTGAATTGTGGAAAGTAAAAGGAAATGGCCACAATAAGTAGTTCTAGAAAGCTGTTGCCTGAGCAGCTGCAACGTTACCACTGTGCGTTGCAGAGTGGCCTGAAGATAGGCAGATGTCTGCTTCAAATCCCCTCCTTGCTATCAGCCCCAGGGGCAGCACAGCTCTGTCCCCTCATGCCTGAAAATCTCCCTAGGCTGCAGAGAGGGAGAAATCGCTCCCCAGGGAGGTCTCTGTACCCTGTTGTCCCTCTGTGGTCACCCAGGGACATCTAGTGGTTACAGAGCGCATGGATGCCGGGAAGCCCACAGTCCCTGCAAGAGGGTTGGCACAGCAGTGCTGGCATGAGTCGTCTCTGCCCCTGCATTTCAGAGAGTCTTTGCAAACTGAACTTCAGTCCCCTGAATGCAAACTGCAGCAACTCACACTCACTGTTGCTGCTCTGTGCCAATTTCTCCCAGAGACACCTCTGGAGTAGGAGCTGCAGGTGCTTAGTACCCCTGAGAAGCTGGTCCAAAGACAGCATCTTGTAGGTGTGTATTTTCAGAAGGAAAAGAAAGCAAGCAACCAAAACCCCATTTGTATTTGAGAACACATTCTTCCACTGTAGGCTATGTGGATTGGCTGAGTTAGTGTTTGTGCAGAAGTTGGTATTAATGAGTTGAAGTCATAACCAGGACATTATGCAGAAAAGCCAGCAGAAAACAGACTGAACCTTTAGTAGAAGTGTGGCAGCCTGGAGAACTAAACGAAAGGAGCAAATTCCTGCCATAACTATTTTTACAATGTATAGAATAAAGGCTGAGCTTTTGGACTGAAAGTTTCCCTTCATCATAGGGGCATTAGAAATGAAGCTCAGCTTGGCCATCAGGATACAGATTGTTTCTCTGTCATCCCTGAAGGTCAGGGCTAAGGGGCAGCTCTGCTCTTGGTACCTAATCCTGCTGCAAAAAAAACCCCTGCAGGTAAAACTGTGTTCAGCAGAAAACTTAAGGGGCTTTCTAGTACTAACACAGAGATACCCTTTACCAACACCAAGCTTTCAGGATTACCTAGGCACACAGTTTAAAAGATTGTGATTTGGAAAACTTTGAGTAATTTTTTGGTGGTGATGGTGTTCTGGTTTTGTTTGGGTTTTGTTTTTTTTTTTAATCCTCTCACAAGGAGTTCTTCAAGGAATAATGAACAATAGATATTTTTATTTATTTTTCCTCTGTTTGTTTTTGAATTTTTTAATGAAGCTGGAGGTTGCAGAGGTCAGCACCTCCGGAACATGGAATATCACAAGCTGTGATTAAAAATTACAAGTACTGGCAGGTCTGATGTATAGAGCCATATTCCATTCTGGTCCTCTGCTTTTCAGCAAACCATAAGCTAATTTAATTCCTCTTTTTGAACACTAGGGGGAGCACATAGCACGTAAAAAGCCCCAGCTAAAACCGGCAACCGTTGAAGAGGAGGGACGAACAATAAAAGATAACACTTAGATGCCTGTTCAAATTTGTTCAGTAAATTAGAGCATGGGAAGCTGACCTGCTGGTGGCAGCCTGTGGCACACGAGAACAAGACTGCCTGCAGCATTCTGACACAATCAGTGCCTTGGTCTTACTGTGCCTTACTGTAGAGGCCTTTATTAAAACAATAATTCAGCATTGACTTGACACAAGATAAATAGACTGTATGGGTGCAAACCACTTGTTTTATGTTTAGAAAAATAGCTTGCTTGTTAAACTGGGATAAAAAGGATCCTGGGAGATTGTTGCCATGAAATTGGGGTAAAAGTCTTTGCAACATAAGTAGCCGTGCAGCCAGCATTGTAATTAGGAAAGACACAGAAGTCCTTGTCTCATTCAGCAGACAGGGCTACGACTTCATTCTCTAATTAGATTAAGTTGCCAAAGTCTTGACGTGCTTCAATTATTATTGGAAAAATAAATATGGAATAATTTTATGCTTGGTTATAGAATTCTACCAGTATGAAGCAGCATTTTGCTCATTCAGTGGCAGACGCCTGAAATCTTATATGCAAAAAGTTTTCAATGAGGTTAAAATAGATTATTTCTGAATTGGCTCTTATCATTTTATTTTTTAATTTATAGAAAAAAACTGATGTTAATATTGTGAGCTAAAGCAAATTTTTCATTTAAAATGCCAAGTAGGGACTTTAAAAAAAACTCATTTACTTTGTAGAACTTTCTGGAACTGGAAAAGAAAGTCTGAGTGGAAGTGTTTCTGAGGTGGAACAGCAGATTAATCAGGAATGGGTTTAATTGAAAGGCTGTAATCTGTACCTTACATGGTCCTCTATATAAAACTGAGTAAGGTGCCTACTTCTTACTGAGCATTGTTCTGTGTTTTGTTTTTTTGGTTGTTTTTTTTTTTTTTTTCTTTTCATATGACTTGGTGAAGATGTTTCCAGCCCAGTGAAGCTTCATCGTACAGACACTTTTCCAACCTACAGGTCAGACCATCGATAAAAGACTGTAAAAAAACTTTAGAAACTCTTTTGTCTTCTGACAAACTGCCCCAGTGGATAGTGATGATGATAAGCATGGATGGAAACATGGAAAACTTCAGGCTGGATGAAAATTCCTTGCAATACAAAAGGTTTTTTTTTAAACTTTGCCACAAGCTAAAACTATTCTGTAGATATTGGGAAGGGAAACAAAACCAACAAGCCCTCCAGTGTAACTTTTATATCTTCTAGCTGGACAGAGAAGAAGTCACTCCTTAAATATTTCCAAATGTTTTTGTATTGTAGGTATGTTGTAAATATATGAGACTCTCCTGTTGTAGTGTGTTCCATTTTGTCTTACAGCTGTGTGTTCATGTCAGCTGTCATCCTTGTTTGTTGTAATGCTTATCTTTAGTTATTTACATTATTGTTCAGCCTAACCCTTGACTTTTGAAATGGTGGCCAGTTTTAAGCAGCTATTGGATACAATTTTTCCTGTTTGAAGCCTGGTGAAGACTTGATTGACTTCTTTTGAAAGCACTCTATCTTGTATTTCCTGTATTTATTTCCATCTCTGTAAATGTTTAAATAAAAAAAAAAAAATCCAGTTAATTTGTGGCATAGTGCTTTTTGTCATATCTGTCAGCATCATGAGCAGCTGTTGTGGGGCCACTACAGCATTAGAAAGGAGAATGGAAGGGTGGACAGTGGGTTTCTGTTGTTTTCCCCCTCTCCACAGCTAAAGCTACACAACCACTCGTTGGGTGTCGTAGTGAAGCAGAGTGGAAGATTCCACAGGATTCTCACAATGCTACAAACCATTTTTTTTCTGTTTTGTGACAGCATCCATGTTAGGCACCACTTTCATATATTGGCACCAGTACCTTTGTTTAACAGTAAACAGACTTTCCAAAAATAGCATGGTTGGCTACCGTGTGCTATACCAAATGGGCAGAGTTGTGTTAACAGCTGTAGGTTGAAGCTGTGACAACTTTGAATGCAAGTGAAGTGCTGCTCTTAGGGAAGTGGAGTTAAATCATTTTGTTACAGCATCCTGAGGTAATCAGTCAGTATAATCAATCTGTTTTAACTGGTTTGGGTTTAGGATCTGTGTATCAGTTTATTAAACATTATCAGGTGTGAAGTAAAACACTGGGAAAATATAAGATGTTGGGTTTCTACATCCAAAAACATTGTAGTAGCAGAACTGGAGGTGAGGGAGGCTCACAGGGAAGCAAACTGATGAGTGTAGAGGAGGTAAATGTGTTTCTGAAGAAAAAAAAATCAATATGCCATCATTGTTTAAGATACACCATAATGCAAAGATAAGCTTAATTTATTGTAAATAAGGATTATGTTCATTTTATTTCAAAGCTGAACTGCTGACATAAGTGATTGAAAGGCATGTTATGACTAATAGGTCTTCATCTTTCAGTTTTACTTCTACTAATGTATTCCCTTTAGAGCTGGCAGCATCTGTTATTTTATCAGGGATATGACAGTTCAGTAAATGCTTTTATTCACCTTTCACTCATGCAGTGATTGATAAAGTAAGACTATTTGTGGTTGAACAGTCCAATTACAAAGAAGACAAAAAAAGCCACTCTAAACTTGGCCTTTAAATGAAGTGTCATTAAATCAACTAGCTCTGATACTATTCTTTATAGTGAAACTGCCTGTGAAGGGTGGAAAAAAGGCCTGAAAGTAACTTTCCTTTGAATTCCTGTGTGTGTATGATGCCAGATCAAGGAGTTGCTTTATTTTAATTTGTGGTACTAACAAAATAAATCACTTAATCTTTGCATCATTGCTGACTCAGTTAGCAAGGTCATTAGCTGTAGGAAGTGAGAGGATCATTACTCCTATAGGTACTGGCTTTATGGTGAAAGATTATCTATTTGGAGCTGGAGTGTTTAGACTGTACAGCAGACTGTATGTGTATAACACCCATATGATGATGCCATTGTGTGTGTGCCAGTTGTGTGCTGGTGGTACCTGACCCACTGGTGAAACCAGAATTAGAGTGGAAATCCTTCAGGTACCTGAGCTACACTGTCTGAAGACATGTACTTGAGAAAACATGCTGAAAATCTATTTGTAGAACTGTGGGGCTCATGGTTACCTTGGGTTTCAAAGAGCAGTGTGTGACAAATCCCTGAGAACTACTTTTTTTTTTTCCAGTCTATGCCCTGCATGCAGGCTTTCCACATTAATAGAAATTCACATGGATTTTTTTATCTTGTCCTATATATAAAAAGGATGATAACAATTTTACAGACTAATTTCAATTGCTTCACCAAATTCCAGCACAGCCTTTTGTATCCATCCTTCTTTCTCATATGTCTATAGATCTTCCTAGACAACTTTGTCAAAGGCATGAAGCTGCTCTGCAGAGTTGTCCAAATGAGCAGGTCTTTGGTGCTGTGTAACCTTTCCCATTCATCTGGCTCTAGGTAACACTGTGATTCCTCAGAAGAGGAAGCTTAGAGCTTCTTCCCCCAGTTTTCAAATCCATGCTAAGAGAAGTTACTCTATATTTTGAGCAGGAATGACCAGCAAACTGCTAATAAGCACACTGGGTAGGTGCAAACTGCAGCAGGACTTGGTGAGTAATGATCTTAAAAAGCTAATCTTGAATCAAGTAGATTAATGAAAGAAAAATCATATCAAGACTTCAAATTACATTTCATGTTCTTTGATGCTCTTATTGCAGGTAAGAGAACACAAATGCTATTATCTAGAATAGCATGGAGGGCAATGTAAGTACCATAAATCATTGTGCTGCTGAGAGAAATGGGACAGGTGATATCTTCTCATTTTCTGTTTTATAGAGGTAGATGGACTCAAACAAGGACTTGCTAAAAGTCATTCAAGACTTCAAGGTCATAATGAGTCAAAACTTTAATTTTATTGTTTTAATGAAGGCAGTCTTACACTTTTTGCTTGACCAAGAGTTAAAACAATTTTCCCCTTTTTGAGGTAGGGAGGGTAGTGATCTAAGTGGGTTGTCTGGGTGAAGGCACTTTATTTTTTGTGTTTATACTTTTAATATTTAGTCTTAAAATTGTTACTATTTAGTTTTGCCTTTCCTTCTTACACCTTATAGGAGAAAAAGATAATTAATATTTAAGCAGATGAACATCTCTCGAGGCTTGTGACTTGCAGCCAGAATGTCATTAACTTAAATAATCACACAGATAAAATTAATGCAATAAGAGTTGTATCTGAGTCCTGTTGCTGAGCAATTCTGGCGAGTGCATAGTAATACTGCTGCCTCAGGCACTGAGATCAGGGGTCATGAAGTGATATTTCTGTGTATTCATTAACTTTCACAAGGGCAGATTGATCTTCTGTTTCCATGAACACTAATGAACCATTTTCTTATTTTTAGGGAATATTCTATCACTACTGCTAGCCAGATAATGTTTAAAGAAAATCTGTTTTCAAACAGAAGGCTCTAATTAGAACTGGGCCTCAGCTGTATTGATTTCCCTCTGCTTTCTCCGTGGATTTTACAAATGCCAGGAAATAAACTTGCCAGGAAAAAGTTTATTGTAGCAGTTTTCTGTTTAGTATTTAGCCTGTGCGTTGGTCTCCTTCTTGACAAGCTAAAAAGAAAAAAAAAAAAGGTGCTGAGACATTCAGGATGGTTGGTTATCTACAGAAGTATTTTCCCTGCTGTCATTTTTAAAATACTCTGGAAATCTTAGAAAGTGAGAGAAAACGCAGTAAGGGCTCAAGAACAAGAGGCTGGAGCGTGTCCCTGGCCCGGCACCCGGTCCCCCGAGCGCGGCCTATGGCGCGGCCCCGGAGCGCGGCGCGATCCCGGCAGCGGCCGCCTGGTGCCAGTCTGGCACTGCGCCGACCGCCACCCCGCTCTCCCCGAGCTGGGGTTTTCTCTAATCACGCCCAAATACCGCATACCTTCGCTTTTCCTTGATCCGTCATGCGACCCCTTCCACCTTTCCCTCGTATCCAGCCTGTGCGCTCATTCTCTTCCCGGGCTCTTTGTACCGAGTGGAATCTTTGAGTTAGACAGAAAAGGAGCTCTGGGGCTAAGCATGATAGCAAAAAGTGTCCAAGATGTCCCAGAGCAGCAGAGCCGTACAGCTCCTCTCTTCTGGCAATAGAGAGTGGCAGGCTCTGAGGCTTGCCTGAAAGATGGTGCACTTGCATGCATGGTTATTTTTATTATTAAATTATTCCAGCTGCCAAACTTTAGGTACCAGTCATCCAACCGCAGTAGGTTGCCTTTAAAGCTTCCAAAAATCTTAGCAAAAAGAGCAGGGTACTTCTCAGCACTCACAGCAGCTGAGCAGAGAAAACTGAGATTCTGGGTGTTTATCCCACACTTGCATCGCTGCTACAGGTCACAACTTAAGTGAAAAGTTTTATATCATCACGTGAGGAAGTGCAACGTCTAAATGAGCTCATTTTTTTTGGCTTAGGTTCTATTTCCAGCCCTGGGATTCCCGCTTGGTATTGAACATTTAAAAATGGGAATGACATAACTACAGACAGGAGTTGCCAGGATAAGCGTCCAGTAATAGTCCTGCCATTTCCAGAAGCAATACAGTAAGGACCTCATAAAAGAGTGTGAAGTAGTCCTCTGGTCCTATTGGACAAATTATATTTTAAAGGACGCATAAAAAAGAGACTCTAATTACCTGTGCTCGTTAAGGTGCTTTTGGTATTATTTTTTTCAAAAAATAATTACGCCCTAGCCACACTTAAACTCTGGCAAGTGCTTGATTTTATGATTTTTTTCTTTTCTTTGAATTGACTAGGTTGACTTTCCTTAACCTCCTGTCCTATACTTTTTTTTTGCTGTGAACTATAAAAAATCCACCATATTCCTCTGCAGAGGTGGGCATGCTATTTATGTGTAGTATATGAAATCATACTTCTATGAAATTATAGCTTCTAATCAGATGTGTCTGTATTTTGAGATCACTGGACAAAAGACATTACAAATGGCTAGAGAAATTAAGACAAAATTAACTTGTTAATATAATTTATTATATCTTTTTTTACTGAACAAAGAGTACTTAATTTTACATTGAGATAATAGTGTATAAGGACCTAATGATATAGAAAGCCCTTTGTGCTGAAGCCAATGCATAGTTTTGGAATATATTGTCCATAAAACTGTAGTAAATAGTTGCATAAATACTTACTTATCCATAAACATGTAATGACTCAGCTGAAAGCCAGACAATATTAATGATGTATGATCTCTATTTTTGTCACACTCAGTAAAATGAAAGTGTATCTACATTTACCATAAATGAAACACAGAAGTGTTGTTCTGCAGTGTAGCAAAAGGGAAAAAGGAGCAAAATTAGATTTATAGCTCCCCTGCCATCTGTGAAAGATGAGTCAGAGGGACCTATCACAGTGAGAGCTGTTTGGGAGCTCTGCTCTGGTGTCCCCTTGGTGCCCTTGAATAACCTGTCCTTCAAATATTTGTCACAAAATGGAGACCAGTCTGGTCTTTCATGTGCCTTTTAAATCCACTGGGTGTAAGCTTAAAGGTAGCAAGGAGAAACAAGAATGGCAATGATGGAGCTATATCCACATGGATCCCTAGCAAAATTTTCTTTCCATAAGCCAAAAGAAGAGGTGGATTGGAAAAAGCAAGTCTGTGGTCTCTCCAGATGCCACCCCACCCTGCAATCATGGCAGCCTACTTAAAGTATGATGCCATACACATCCTCATGGACTTGAGCTGCAGTAGCTCACTTAGCTTGATCCATCACTGCTCACAGCTTCCAGTGGACAGCTCTCTTGTACAGACCCTGCAGCTCCCAGCAGAGGCTGATCCTTCCCAGGAGAGAACCAGTGGTCATTGACTTGGGGCTGGAAGGGCGCTGAGGTACATGATTCTTTTTTGGGTGCAGCTTCTCGGTGGAAAGTCTCAAAAGGAAAGCTCTCCCTCTCTTTTATCCAAGGCAACTGTCAGTGGGGAAGGGGCTTGACCACCACCCACTGGTAGTCCCTCCAAGCAGCACTCCTGTGGTTGGGAAATAAGATGGATTTGGTGGGATACCCAGGCAGAGAGTCTTTACTAGGAATACTGTCAAGTGACCTGCTTTGACCTGGTCTATCTGCACATTCTTACTATTTTCTTCCCTTTCTTCTTGAGATGGGGTTTTTACCAAAGGTATTTTTCAGTATCAAACCAAAGGAAAATCAGAATGTATATTTTCAAGAAAGGCCGAGTAATTTTAACACCTGAAAGTTATGGTATGTCTCTAGCACAGCTTTTCATTTACTCAGAAAGGTAGCTGATATTGCAAGAAAAAATGCCTCTGTGGAAAACCTTTGCTGACCTTTTACAGTGAGCCAGTCAGGTTCAATCCAAGGCCAGGGCCCACCTAGAGCAGCAATATATAAGATGAAAATTCCATTTAGCTTTGTTTTGGGGGAGTGGGGGGGAAGATGCTGGGGAGGTATGGGAGTGTCTTCTGTTTCCAGCATTTGTTTATCCCATGTATTATTCAATTTTCTTGCTTACAGAGTGAAACAAAATCAATTGAAAGTTGTTTTCCCTTTGCCACACATGACTGTCAAATCCTTGTAGAAAATTGCTTAAATTGTGTGATCTATGGTTCAAAGAGAGAACAGAATGCTTAATTAGAGTTTAATTGTCTTGGAAGATTTGGTGCTCTCTGATTGCTTTTAGTTCTTTACTTGCTCAGTAGTTTCTGTTGAAGTCTGTCTTCATTTGTAGCAGAATCAGGTGCACAGGTTGAAACTCCACAGTTCAATAGCACCTGAGAATGTATTTTCTCTTCAGTTTCATTCTTGCGTGTGTATCTGGCCAAGTGATCTGCTAGCAAAGGTAGCACAATACATCTGCACTCCTGGGCCTGATCCTTAGAGCTGATGACTAAATACCTAAAAAAATCCAGAGGATTTACACAGACCCAGATGTTTAGTTTTATTTCTCAAAGTTTTTAAAACCAGAAACGGTTTTCTGAAGATCTATGATTTTTTACATTGGAAGCCACCACTTACCCACCAGTGCCTCATCTGGCACCAATTGAACTGGATGAAAACTTTTCCCATAGGCAGCCTAGGTACCTAAATTCAGCTTTGCTTTGTAACCAGGCTCCTAAGATGTTGATATGCTGCTAGGTATTAAGAATGCATGAATTCTAAACCATATTCGTTGGGGTGGAAAAAAAAAAAAAAAAAGAAAAAAAAAAAGGTAGTCTGTGCCTCAATTTAAATCTCTGTCTTCAGATCTTAGTTCTGGCACAGAGAGTTTGTTCTTCACTAGCTGAAAATGGATTTGTTTGAAATGGCACTTGGGTTTGAGGAATGTTTTGTTTGGGTCTGGCTTTTTGTTAGGTTTATTTTGCTTGAATTAATTCCCATTTTTAATTCACTCTGGGGCTTCTGGCACAGAGAGGGCCAAAGCAGGGACAGGAGCAAATAAAGGGAAGAATTTTAGCATCAGTGCCAAGTTATGCTTATGAAGATCACTGTGTTGTGATGCAAAGCCCTGCCTGAATCAGAAGTGAAATAAAGGGAAGGTAGGTATAAAAATTAATGGGCAGTTTTTCACACTGAAATTCTTTACATCTGGTTCAGTATCAAGAGGTTTTTGGATTTGAGTTTTACTCAAGATTGGATTTTATTTTTTTTTTAAGTTTCACTTTATTTTTGCCAAATGAGGATAGGATTGCTCATTAACTTCTAGCTAGTTAGGCTTGTGCTCTTTGATTGTTGACAAAGACTTCTTGTCAGATGAGGAGAATTTGGCTGGAAAAACTTGTTACCTGTAAGGATACTGGAATTAAGATCTCCTTAAGTAGATGCATTTTCAGAAGATTGCTTCTTTCGTTTGTGTGTCTTCTTATTTCCCCTGGGGAAGCTCCTGTGACAGCATCTTGTTTTCCTGAGGAGCCATTGTTTTAAGTAAGAGCATATAGCAGACCATATAAGAAAAGATTCCCTTCAGTGTCAGGGTTCCTCCAGGTTCCCTTCTTGAGTCACACAGCCCAAAACAAAGGCTGACATCTGAGCAAGCCCAGGTGATGTTTGTGTTATTTGCAATACTCACCTTTTAATTCAACCTTAAACTGGGAAAGTGAACAACTGCACCATGAAAGGTGCCAGGAATCCTTTCTACTGATACTGCTGGGCTTGGATCAGGCAACCATGTATTAGAACTTTTGGGGTGGCAGGAAGTCAGCATCAAATGACAATGGCATTATTGTCACCTGTCACTGGGAATATTAATGTGTACATTAGGTCTGTAACACATCAAATGTGTCAAGAAATCCAAGCACAGTAGAAATAAAGAAGAAATATTTAGGAGAGGAATATGCACAATGTTATTTTTAATTTGTTTGGATCTACTAATAGGCTGGTAACAAATCTTTGTATATTATTTTATTATGTTTCTGCTCTAGTTAATTTGTTTGATTATAATTAGGGGATTCTGAAGGGTAATGCTAGCTTTTTTGTTTATTTTATTAGGAGAGTCAAGATTGATGCATCATTATCCATGAAAGGCTGTGAGTGCTTTTGACACATGTTCATTTATATACCCTGTAAGTCAAGAATACAAATCCTGGTACTCCAAAAGGTATTTTCAGATGTAGTTTCACACACTTTAGAAAATGTGGGGGGATTTTACAGATTTAGAACTCAAAATACAACTCCTGCTTTTCAGGGAAAACTGGCTTTATAGCATCTTCTAATTGTATTGATTTCCAGCACTGATTTGAGATGCTACTTCTGTTCCCAGGAGCAATATCTCATCCTGGCCTATTGCAGATGAGAAAGAAGAGAGAAAGCAAGAAAGAAATAATTCAAAATGCTTCTAAGAAAGCTGGACATAATTAAGGACTGAAACTTAAAGCAATATGATAAGCTGGAGACAAGTTGGTTTATGATAGTAATAAATGAACAAGTTGGGGTGGTTTTTTCATTGCTGCTACCACGGTGGCTCTCCAGCAGAGATGCCATATGGATGCTTTGATGCACCTGCCAGTATCTACTACCTATGTGCAACCTCTGCTTTTTGATTGCTCGGTGTTATTAGAAGCAGCTGCAGGTTAAATCAACATTTGTATTGCTCTAAGTTGGATCAAGTGCTGTTTTACTGAAAAAAAAAATGTGTATAGGATAGGAAATCTGCACCTGTGAGTGGGGCAATACCATGCAAACCAGCAGACAATTGCTGGGAGAGAAAGCCAGGAGCTGAAATGCACAGGCAGTATGTGTGAAGTTTAGATCCTGTCCCTATTGTCCATGCAGTTTCCTGCAGATTGCACCATGCATTCTCCATCTTCCTAAACTGTGACATCTCTTTGGTTTCCCCCTCACTATAGAGAATAACCTGATATGAAGCACTTTCTAATGAATGTCATTAGGAAAAATGTAATTTAATAGAATGGTGTGTTAGTTTGCACTTCAAGAAGACCCAAACCATTATTGTTTTATAATTTATGTTCTTGCATTATATTTTCCATCACTTTTTCAGCTTGTGAACAAGTCAATGAGCAGTTTCTTGTCAAAAATCCCAAGTAACGTTGTCTCTGACGCAGTACACCAAGGTGCGTTTTCACCGTGGTTCAGTAAAAACATCTTGATGGGAAATAAAGAGTCCCTCACCTTCCAGACACAGCAGTTTGTCAGATTTACATGCTTTTAATTTTCCTTTGTGAAAAGCCTGAGTCAAAGAAGTTGGAGAGTTACTCAAACAGATAATTGCACTGACTTTCCTATACAGGCAAGCATGAGCTCTCTTGCTACTGAATGAAGCAGAATATACTTTTTGACATTGCAACACTTTTGAACTCTGCTTGTTTTGGTTCTTTGTGCAAGGAAATTTTTTTCTTTTAACTCTCCTGATGCCCTCAGAAAGGGAATCGACAGTTGGAGCTGGGAATACTTTACTAAAGTGCTGTACTCTGCTTAGGGTAAAGAGAAATGGGGTAAAAGTGGGAGAACATTGAAGTGAGGACAGCTTAGGTGTTGCCAGAATTGGTAGGGGCTGAGCTTCAGGATTTTGTGGTGAACTCTCATTTTTCTTCCAGCATCTGCCATAGGCAGGTGAGGGTGGAAATGGGAGCTGGTACCCAGCAACAGGCATCTCACCAACCTGATATGGCTTCAGCAGCAGTGGGAGAGCACTCTTTATGTGTTAAATTGTATTAATTTTATTTAAAATAAAGAATTAATCAGTTACCTCCAAGTGAATGAAAGTAAGAAGGTTGTTTTTCTTACCCTGATGATACTTAGTGGAGTTTTTCAAGTGCATTGTTGCAATGTCACTTGTTTTCCCACCATGTGCTGTCAATTTTCACACACCATATTGTATCCAAGAACCAGAAGTTCTAGCTTGATTTTATTTTCTCTGTCTCTTATTGGCAGCATCCTGCTGAACTGCCATTTTAAGCTGTCCTTTGGTGGGTACATAATGAAGACCTGTGGTGGTATCTGAAGGGTACAAATAGATGAAATATACACAGAGGTATCAGGTTGGCTATTTCCACATAAAATATTGTAATTTTCATAATTCCGTTAAGATTTTCCCTATGCCACAAACATTTTCTACATACGAACACAGTACATAATGCATTGAAGTTGCTTTCATTATAAAGATGGCAGATGAGGGTGTAATTTAGGTGGTGTAGAGCTATCTCAGGGTAGTATTCCAGGTCTTCATTTAGCTCTTACTGATGTGTTAAGAAGAATAAGTTGATTGTTGATATATATGCTTTGTCTTTCATTATGTTATATTTCTGCTGTGCAGGGGGTCACAGCAGAGTCTATTAACAACAATGGCAGAACCAGCTGATGGCCTTACAATCACATCAAATTATCTTCAAAATTGCTGTTAGTTGCTTTTTCTCCATTGTTGTCTCCAAGGTTTGGAGTCTGCTCTCCCAGCCATGACTAGAACTTTAATGGCTTTGTTGTCTGTTCTCTATTAGGGTTTTTATTAGTATTAATATGGTCTATTTTTCTAGCTGTCTGTTTCACTATAATTTGAAAATGCTTCTGAAATATAGGCTAAAGGGGTACTCTCAAGGCAACATTTGCTAAAAGTTCATTTTAAAGTCATTAATATATGCCCCCAGCAAACCCTTGTATTAGACTATACAGCAAAGGCCCTAGGATCTGTCTTCTACAGACATATTTGGTTGATTCCAACTTGGAAAAGCTACTTTAAAAAGATCTTTTATATCAAAATAAAAGATTTTTCAGAACAGAGCACCTCGCTGCTCAAATGTACAGACTATAATCCACATATGAGTTTACACTGTAGTTGTTGTTTCAGAGATCATTAACTTTCTACAAACTTCAAGATGAGCAAAGTTGTTTTCTACAGAGGGAAAGACTGGGTTTTGCTGGATATCCATGAGGTCCGTGTTGGCAAATGTAGGTGCTTCAGTTCCCACACGATAATTCACCCACAGGACACAGCAGATTCCTGGGAAGCTGGTCCCTGCTATTTATGGGGTGTATAAATGTATGTGTTCAACTTTGCTTGCTCTGTCTCCAGATGATTTAAGGGTTGAGTAGAGATATGATGCCAAAGCCCATGTGACTGCTGGCTACTGTAAGAAAGGGAATTTTCCTATTGCTTTAATTAAATAACCATTTTCTTGTGAGCCCAGAGAGCTTTCATTGTCTTTGTCAGTGGCTGCCAGGCAGGCAGAATTATAGCTGCCACTCTGAGCACTATAAACCTGTGGAAAGCAGGACACAGTAAAGACATGACAAATTGTAATTCCTGCAATGCATCTTTTAATCTGGTAAGAAGAAAAAAAGAGAGCTTTGTCATGGCACATCAGTTTTACCAGTTCAATCTTTTCTATAGAAATGTGTAGAAATTTGTGGCATCAAAAGAAGTCCATCTCCCAAGCCATGTAGATTTCCTGAGATGTAGATGCCATGCCTGGGCAGCACTCCCAATGGTTCCTGGCATCTTGAGGGTTTTGAGTGAAACTTTACCCTTCTCCACCCTCTTCTCAGTACTGTTTGAGTAACACATACAGGTTTAAACAGGAGTTTTTATCTGAGGCAAATTTCTCCCTTTCTTAAACACTGTTTTCTTATCTCTGTAATATTTGAAAACAGAGCTTGAGATACGAGGCTTTTGCCTTAGGTTTGGATGAGGTCACTTGGATTAAAGCAGAGCTCTGGTCTGCAGCCTGTATGGCATGAAACCAAAACAAAACACAACTGCATTAGGAAATAACTGACATTCTCTTGTAGCAAGACTTAGTTGCTATCTCTGTTTTTGTGGTATTTGTCTTCTGCTGCATTTCTCTTAGGTACCTAAGAACTTTTTCTTTGGCAGAAGCAAGGCAACACAAGAAGTCATCTTTTACAATTTACACACAGGATGGAAATCTTTATTTTCTTCCTGACTTCTTTCACTAGCCCACAGCAAACATTTGTCTTCTGTTTTCTCTAATAGGATGTGACTTGGTGTGACATCATATTTTGAAAGGCTGTGATTTAATGGGTGTATTTGATCCCTCCTTCCCCAACATGCACACATTTTGCAGAGACTGATATTTTTAAAATGCAGTGCAACCTCCTGGTGACTGGAATTTCTGTCAGAGACTTCTCCAGTGCTCTTGCTCAGTTGTGACTTTGCACAAGTCCATCACAGATAAACATCTTCTGTGCCAGGCTCACCAAGGACCACTTGCAATTCCCTGGTCCTGTGATAACACTGGGCTCTATACTGCAGATTGCAGTGGCAGGATCGAAGTTGCAGAGAATTAGTTACTGCCATGACACATACACTGAAAGTCACTGAAACAGGAATGTTGAATCTCTGATATTATTTTACTAGTATCAAGTATAAAAGTCCCCAGCAACACACTGATAACTTAAATATCCATTTCCTTCCCTCACAGTATATATTGGAGATAGAATTCATTCCATCAGAGGAGCACCCTAAGGAAATTCTGAGCTGTCAGACGAAGCAGTGCTGTATATAAAGCATCTCTGGCTCTATTACTATTTGTGCCATTCCTGATGAGAGTCTTTAATCGTCCCTGCCTGATTCAGGGGAGACAGAAATATGATGTATTTTCTTTCCTGAATGAACTGTGCAGATATCTGGGTTTTTTTTACATTTTTGTTCATTATTTAAAATAAATAGAGCTGGCACTGAGCAAATCCTATACAGTTGATTTCAGGTGGATAAGCTGGGATTGCCCTGTCTGAAAAGAATCCAGAAAGGGCTGCTTTGGCCAGTGCTTCCCAAGGGAAAAGCTGCCAAATCCCTGCCTGGTGCCACCTGCTCTGAAAGCCTCGAGGGCTTCAGGGTGAACCAGTGGCCTTTCTTTAGTCTGTCCTGAACAACTGCCCCAAGCAGTGAATGACTTGGCAAGATCTCAACATGTCTTCTTGAAACTGATTCTCCTAGGCCAAAATGTTAAAATCTCACAACTGACAACTGAGTGAGGACTTTTGAGTGGTGAGGACTCCTTTGAGTGGTGAGAGGCCTGCCAGCACCTTGCACTTGGTCTGCTTCTCTCCAGTGCTCAGCAGTGGTAGAGAAATACCTTGGTGCCAGCAACCCTGGAGCAGGTGGGAGGGAGGCAGCATCCCTGTGGGCAGTGTCCCTGAGGGTAGTGTCCATGGGATCAATGCCCCTGCAGGCAGTGTCCCTGTGGGCAAAGTGCCTGCAGGAGGTGATGAGCAGTTTGCAGCGGTTGGTTGTGAGCATGTGTAGAAATTGTTCCCAGTCCTCCTCCCAGGTGTTGGGATCCCACATCTGGGACAGCAGAGTAGGACATGGAGGAAAAGGTTGGTTTCTGAAGGCTGCCCAAGTATCTTGCTGTCAAATATCTTGTGCTTTTTCACACTCCATAGAGGAAGAGTGATTTTTTTATTTTATTTTTAAAATAATGTTGTTCATTGGACTTCTTTGGAACAAGGAGCTTTGAGCTGTGTGGGAGCTGTTTGGTTGCAGCTCCAGCCTCTCCTCCTCTTTCCAGGGCTCAGAGCAAAGCATCACACAACCCCCTGGGTCTAACCACATTGAGCAGGGAGGTGATGACTTCCTGGGCATTCCCTCCCTCAAACTCCTCAGCAGCATCTGTATAATTTAGTAATGTGTGTAATTTGTAACTGCTGCATGCCTGATAGGTCTGTTTATGTTGTTTATGTTTTCCTATATCAGTATTATAAGGACTATTTAAATTTCCTGCAGGTGGGAATGTCTTATATTTATTATATATTGAAAATTCCTTGCAAAAAGGCCCCAGCAACAAAAAAGAATGAAAAATTTTAGATTTTGTTTTGAGAATGAAAGTAATATACTATAGTAATAATGCAAATTTCCTAATTAGTACAGGTACTTAACACTGATTTAATTAATTAACTAGAAAATATGGAATAAGAGTTTGCAAATACCAAGGTAGAAATCTAATATATTTAAATTAAAATGCTACTGGTCTCTGCTGTAAATATAGCATGCACTTTGTTTTTGTACATGGTCAAACATGGAATGAGGCAATTTAGCCAAAGGAAATGATAAGCAATGTAAGCCATCGTTACCCCATGGAAATCTGCAGAATGCCAATAATTTAATAAAACATGTTCTTGCTAGATCAAATACTCCTGACTCTATTTGCTCTGCAGCAAAACCATGAGATCCAAGCAGAAGGTATGATGAGATACTGTGCTCTCCGAATCAGTAAATTGCTGAGTACCTAAAATCATCAGCTACTTCAATTATTCTTGGTAGGTGCATGTACCTGTATTTAAATAGATGTTAAGGTTGTGACTGTAAACAGCAAATGAAAAATAAAATTTTTAAAAAATCCATGCTGGAACAGAGAAGTAAAAGCAGATGATTTCTTGCTAAAGTGAGACAACTGTTTAAAACTGTGAAACCCAGTTTTAAAATGTAAAATGGTAGGATGATATGAAGAACTGTTCTTGCTGGTGGTGATGCTGAGGCTGGCAGGAGAGCTGATTACAGGTAAATGGCTGAAGCACAACAAATATATTGTGTGCTGTACATAAGTAGGCTATGCATTATGTACATCAGTGGTATGCCTTCACAGGGGGAGTAAATGATGCAATATGTCAGTATGTGATACCAACACTTTTCAAACTGTGTTTACATATATTGGCTGCAGAATAAGCACTTGCATCTCTAAATTCCTATTATGGTTTGGTATGTTTAAAATTTATATTAAAATGCACATTGAAAATCACTATACTTCTCTCATCCTTATTGACTAAACTGGAGAAGTATATTGTTTAGGTATGTGGTATCTAAGAGCTTAAAACCAGTTCAAGGTCTCATGTACCTCCTCTGCAGTGATGAGCACCCTCAACTGCAGCCCAGCTCCTTGTTCAGGCATGAGTTAGCTTTTCCAAGGGAAAAAGCAAGAGAAAACCAGTACAGGAAAAGGTGAAGAAACCATGAGAAGTACATTATTGGGTGTCATGATCTTTGCTTTTGCTGCAAATGACTATGAAATATAGATACAATTTCCCTCTCACTTTCATTGTCCCTCCATCAGGCAATCTGCCCTGCGAAGTCTGGGCCCTCTCTGCCATGGATCTCAGGCTTCCCCATGGGGTCTTCTAGTGCATTTCAGGGACCTCTGCCATTTACAGTTACCTGCTGGACCCCCACCAGCCCAAGTACCACAACAATCCCTCCACAGGGGACTGCAAGCTCAATGAAAGAGATGATTGTTATGAAAGCATAATTGCTTTCCTGTTCAGGGAAGATTTTCTGGGATTTCTCCCTCTCATTTTTTCCTCAATTGGTGTAAATGCACATTTAATAGCAGATATTCTCCAGCATGAGTGCAAGATTGCCTTCAAATATTTCAATTTCTCATTTTCAGGTTGTTTTGATTCTAAGTCACAGTTAAAAAAGTGAAAACTTTCCAAATCTTTGAGCAAGAATCATGCAGGGTCTCGTGAGTCATGCTCTCTGAATTCTGTAGGGTGTGAGCTAGCTGGTCTATTTAGCAATTATGATGACACTGTTCTCACCATCTCATCTCCACTTGTAGTCCATTAGTAAATTTTTTAGGATATCATTCAGATACTACTGCAGAGTTTTCCAGAGTTCAGAAAACAAAATCATCAGAAGAAAAAATACGTCTGCTCTGCTGATGCATGCTAACATTTACTTGTCTAACGCATAAAATGCACAACTGATTACTCAGATATTCTTCCTGTTGCTGTTCCCTTTCCTCTGAGCTCTAACAAAATGTAGCAGATGGTTAAACTTACTGTATCATCTCAGAGCAAGAAAGAAGATGCTGACTCTTCCATTACGCAGAGAGAAGCACATGTGACCCAGAGGACTGCAGCAAGAATGGCCAAATAAGACTCCCATTTCTTACCAGGATCTTTGTCAGTCTTACAAGTATGATTTTGCTGTTTCTTCCTTTCCATTCACAAACATCTGTGTCATGGCAACCCTTCCCTTTCTGTATGGGAAGGGTCTGGGGAGGATGGTGACTTGTACTCCTGGTACACACTCTATTCTGATGAAGTGTCTTGAGATTTTATGATTTATTTCTCTCAAATCCACCCTAAATTTCCCTGTGACATTTTGAAACTGCTGATCACCTCAGTTACTCTCAGAAAATGCCTCCTGCTCCTGTTCAACCCTAATGAAAAAAACCCAGTGGCATTAGCGAGGTGCATTATGGAGGCTTGCCAAGTAACAAAGCTGTCCTTGGTCTCCTAAGAGATGTGCTCAATATTTAAGGCATCTCTTAGCAATGGCAGACAGATGTAACTAAGTAATGAAACCTAGTCTGGGTTAATAGAGCAGCTATTTTATTTTTCTAGCCGCTTTTGTACAATAAATGCTGTCAGGATATTTTGTAGAAAATATGGATATTTTTTAAGAGAACTATCAAGTTTGAAAATGTTTATAAACAAGAAATTATGTTAAAGATGATAAAGACAGTAGATGTTTGAGGACATTGAAATAGATCACTTCATTGTAAAAAAAAAAAAGTCCTTTAAATTTATTTATTTTTTCCTCAAATTCAGGGTCAAACTTCAATTAAAGCAACATAGGCCAATGTTCTTCTGCTGCTGAGGCCTTCATTGCCCTGACCAGGACCACCTGGGACCCCACTCATTACCCCACCCATTGACCCTAGAAAAACATTTAGGACAGACTCTGGGCCTTGCCTGAGGTTGGTTGTTGGGTTGTTTTTTTTTTTTGTCTTTTGTGAGCATCTGTTTCGTCCTCCTGTCTGCTCCTGAATCTGCTGAGGCTTTTCCAGACTCTGCATCTGCTCGACTTGTTGGTACTATTGCCCTGGCTCTGCTTGGGCTCTCTGCCTGTTCTGAAGGGGATGTTGCCCTGTTGTCTCCCTCTGAAGAGCTGCTCTACTAGTGCTGCTCCTGAGTGGGCAGCCTGTTCTCTACGTGCTCAAGATGTGAGGTAATTAGTGTTATTTGTATTTATGGGGCTCACTGCATCTGATTGCTTTGCAGCTTGTGGTTTTTCTTTCTTTGCAAAACCTTTTTGAGCTAGAGAAGCTGTAATCTCAATTTTTAAAAAATTTTGAGTTGAATGAATTAAACTTCAGCCCAGATGTGTAAATATTGCTTCCTAAATCAAGCAGGAGCTGGATGCCCCAGTGTCTTCTGAATTTAACTACATGGTCTAGCTTTCCACTAGAAGTCTGTGGGATGGCAGAGTTTTGAACTTAAGATTTTTTTCATTCTGAGTATATTGCTGTGCTTTGCCTTGTAAGAGATTCTGGAGATTATCATGGACACTAGGAAGAGGAAGCTGCTACTGTTCTAAATTCCTTCATCCTCTGAGCCACTAGAAAAAACTTTTTAGTATATAAAAGATGGAAATTCTTGTGGAGAAACAGGACAGAAAGTCTTAGTAAATATAGTGCTGCATGCTTCACCTTGTCTGAAGGAGGTGACAGTCAAGTATGAGTTTTTCCTCTCTCTGCATCAAAGCAAGGGTTTTCTAGCTGCTTGCATGAGCTTGAGACTGAGCAGACCCATAGGATGTAATAAAAATTAAACCCCATTAGTTCAAGGAATTAGTGTGCTAACATAAACAATAATGAACTAAATGTTCCAGTATTGAAAATTATTAAAAGAGGAGACCATTCTACTTGCCACAATATTGGCTATGAGACTCAGATTTTGCTGGTTTAGCTACAATGGAAAACTCAAATTCATTTTTGCTAGTCTTGCTTTCTTGTAATGCTTTCATTCTAGAAGTTGCACATGTAGTCACATACAGCAAGAAGAAGCTGCACTTAGACATGTGAGAACAGTCCTAGAAAAGAAAAGCAGCTCCATTTCCAGCCTTAGCATGTGGTCCCAGCTCTGTGCTGGGCTGCAGGGGAGCCCGGGGTACATGCTCTGCTGTGTGGGTTGTGTCTGAACGTGGCTTTGAAGCATCTGGCAGCTTGGGAGAGCTGGAGCAGCAATGCTTGGGGATACCTGGTGCCTGACCCTAAAGAGGCTGCTTCTGAAAGAAGGGGAAAGGAGGTTGTGAGGTATTTCAAATGAAAATAAAGTTAGAGCAGCAGGTATTCTTTTTATATTTCATGGAAGTAAATTAAATCTTGGGAATACTCTACTTCACACATAGAAGGAATTCAAGAGTTCCACAGACATATCATGAAGGGGAGAAGTGAGCTAGAGTAATGGATCAGATTGGATTCTCAGTTCTTTCCTAACTATTTTTCAGCTGGATAACTACACATATGAACAATAACAATAAGAAGGGGTAGGAGGGGGTAAGCCCAGTACCCTCCTTCCCCCCAGAAGATGAACAGAGGATCTCTATCACAATGAAGGGATTATCCCTTGCACAAATATAATGGACAGTGACAGTCAAGTACAAGAGAACAACTTCCTCTCCCCGAGATCAATTTACACAGGATGAGCCTCATCTGGGACTCTTATTTGGCAAAGGGACATGTTGCCAGTCCTGCTGTCTGGGTGCTGCCCACCCAAACTGTACTGAGGGGTGTGGTGTGTGTGAGCCCCCAGAGCAGCCCCAGGCACCTCTGGCAGAGCAGAGTCCCAGCAAGGCTCTTTTAGTGCACTTGGCTGCAGTTACCAAAGGTTCACCAAAACATTTACACTGTGAAATTCCTCACAAATTGGAGACACATTTAACATATTACTGCTAAACTTAAAAAGAAGCCCATGGGGAGGCTGATGCAGTTTCTATAGCTTGTTGTTTAGGAATTGAGTTGTCCTGCTGGAACTGTTACCCATCTGTTGCTTTTACTCTCTTTCAGCATTGATATTATTTTTCAAAGTATGATAATGGATTTCAAGAGCCTTTCTTGATTAATTGTATGTTGATAAACAGAAACTGAAGTTAATATCAAAACTCACAAGATTGATGTGGTGTAAAGATTCAGCAGAAAGAATCCATACGCTGGAGTCAATAGAGAGACCTCAATTTGTAGCACTTGAGGCTCTAACTCCTGTTTCAATGCAAAGGCAGCTATAGCCAATGCAGCATTCTAGTGATCTTGGCAGCAGTATACAAAGGTCTGAAAAAATAATTGATTGTAAAGAAACTTGTGTAACCTTTTTTTCTTCTTGGAGAATGACTTTAAGCTCGTTGCACTTGTGAGTTGATGAAGATTTTACTTTTCAATCTTGGATTTATTACTGTTAATGCTCAAGTATATTTGTTGTTAGAGATTGGTAGAAGTCAGTCTGTGGCAGGAGTCTTGGTACATTTTGGTAATTCAATAGGCATTGGAATGGGCTGCCAAGGGAGGTGGTGAAGTCCCCATCCCTGGAAGTGTTTAAAAACCGTGTGGATGTGGTGCTGGGGGACATGATTTAGGGACCCTGGAAGTGCAGGGTGACCGGTTGGACTTGATGATCTTAAAGGTCTCTTCCAACCAAACGATTCTATCATTCTATGATTCTATAATTTTCCATTGCTTGAAAGATGCATACTATATTTTCCCTACCCAACTAAAAATTAATGGGCTACTCGGTGCCAAAAGTATGCAATAATGATATATTATGAAGGTATTTCGGAAGAGATCTTATTGGGATAAAGTTTTGGTTTTGTAACTGTGTATCAGACTCAGTATGAATTGCATGGGAAAGTAACATTGTCAGAAGGGAGGTTCAGCCCAGAGTTGAACAGCAGAAAGCCAGAGTCCTTGGGGTGCTGAGGGGTGCCTATGGCAGAGACATGGTGCTGCATGCAGGGCTCTGGGTGTCTATCCCTGCACCCCGATACCTGCAGGTAGGTAGCGTCAGATGGTTTCTTGGGAGTAAATGAAAATGCCATTTGAAGAATAGTAAAATGCCTCCTATTATCCTGATAAATACCTGGTGCAGTGATCAGCATGTTTTAATGCACATGTATGGGCAGGCCTCCAGCAGCTGCCCAGCCTTGAGGTGGAGGTTGATGGTAGGAATGTCAGCATCAATGACACTTCTATAGGCAGGCAACAGGCCTTGCAAGTTTCTCAGTTCACCAGTTTGACTTTATAGCCAAAACTTCAGAAAGAGATTAGGGCTAGATCAGCTGAAATTTTTTCCTCAGTAAACTTGTACTCGGGGTGGAAAGATGCCTTTGCTTACCAGTCAGTTTGAGTCTGTCTCCCTGTGTCTCCACAGATCATATTTCCTTCTCGCTTTTTTAAAAACCTGATTTCTGTTCTGTCAGTTAGATGATTCCTAAAGTACCTTGGGGTACATTCCTTGGCCTGGATGTTCATTATCTGTAAATGCCCTGAGCTCCATATATTTATTTTCTGTAGGCCTTGGTCTGGAAACAAAACAATAAACTCTGCAGCTTGTTGTGGCTGTGAAACAATCTGCAATTGGACTTATTTATTAATTTACTTGTTCTGAGATTGTTTTCATTGCTTTCTGCTGCAGTTCAAAGGTGTCTTCTGTGTTTCTGTTTCAATAGTTTTCCCCAAAAGCTGAAACTGTGTTTGCCCAGATGTAGGTCACTTTTGTGTTGTTCAGCTTTATTCATTTTTTTTCCAACCCTAAATAATCTAACAACAAACTGACCAAACCCCAAGTGAAAACAAGTATCTTGATAGGTATAAGTTACAGCTTTACAAAAGTCATCTTGGTCTGCTCCCAATTTCTAACCTTGTTAAAAAGAATATTGAATAATATTAAAGGGCTTATTTGCAGCTGACATATATAAATAGTAGTGAGGCAAATGTCTTAGCTAATTGGCTTTGCCCTTACTACTTCATTTTTGCTGTAGGTTTATAGTACTCTTCATTTCACTCAAACTCATCAACCATTGGTACCCAGCCTGGTGGCATATTCATGCCTGGATCCCACAGCTGTTTTATGGAGTGATAAACTATAGCCCTTCTTTGTGTTGTGGATATGGATCTCTTCTTCTTTGCAGAGATTTGTGATAATCACCCTGTCACCAGCAAATCTGGGCACTTTACTGCCCTGTTTCTGAGTTAAGCTACTACCCCAAATACAGGTGCAGTGCAGAATGGCCTGGACACACCAGGGTGGGAAGGGTTTGAGGAGCTTGAAGAGATCTTGAACAACCTGAATGGCTGGATGCCTTGGGAAGCTCCTGGGCATCCCAGGGAGCTTGGGTTAATAGGGGAGATGAGGAGGAACTGCAGCTGGGCAAGGGCTGGAGTGAGGCTCACCTTGGCAATTGCTGCCTGGGGGCTGTGTACTTAAAGGAAAAGTGAGAGCTGGTGTTCAGTCAGAGCAGTTTGAAAGAAGAAGTGTAAGTTTCTTAGGGCCTCCCTGAGGAAGGAGAAAGGCAAGAGGCAAACTGTGAGATTTGTTGCCCTTTATGTGGATCCAGCTCACATACAGCTCTTCTGGTCATGATGACAATTAGCTTTAAATGAGAAATAGTAACTTAAATGTAGCACTTCCCTCACTATTGTGGGAGCATGTACATTTTTGCTCCCAGACCATGTCTCATTATGACACCTACATGGACTGCGCTGAAGTTTCCTAATTGCAGAATGTGTACCTCTCTCCAGGAAGTCACCCGGGTGCAATTTTAACTACTTCAGCAGAGTCAAAACAGACCATGCACAGACCACAATCTCTGTGAGGGCAATGCTTCCTCAGATTGAGGGCACCGAAAACCCTGAAATATTCTTGATATTTTACTCTCCCATGGTGTAGTGATAGAAATGCTTTTCAGTAATGACTAAGTAGTGATGTGAAAGACAGTGCCTTCAAAAGAGGGACTGTGGATAGCTACTTTAGCACTTGAACTGTTGCTCAGAAATAAGTGTCTTCCTCGTACAGGACTCTCAGTGGCCATCACAGATAACTACCACACAAAGATGCTACCAACTTGAGATACGTGCTTGGCAGTTTAAAGAGATTATGCGTGCTCTGTGCTTCCTCTGTTGGCCCTGAAAGGTTTTTGGTAAACACTGCTGCTTCTTTTCATTAGAATAAAATGTAAAACTAATTTAAGTCTCACCAAGCTCTAACCATCTCTCAGAAATATTTTCTGTTACTTTACTGTTTAAATGTCCACAGTAATATAATAACTTAAAGTACTCTAAATGCTTCATTGTTATACATTGAATAATACAGAACAGCATAACAACATAGATTCTTTCAAAGCTGAATAGTCAATGTTGCCTGGAATACTTTTGCCCTTTTGAGGCACCTGATTGACAACATGGGAATGATCTCAATGGGAATTCATTACTATTATGGCATCTTTCAAACTACAGTTAAAAATACAGAATCCATGCAATAAAGCAATTTTCCAGGCATAGATGCCTGGATCAATATTCTTTAAGTGATCATGTGGAAGACACACAATGGGTCCCAATTTAACTACAAAAGAACCACCCTGCAACCTTCAAATGAAGTAAGCCTGAAACTTTTTTCTTTAAGAGTGAAGGCTTCAGTTTTCAGCACTTTCTTCAAGTTCCCAATCCAGTTTGGGAGTTTGACAACACTGAATGATTTATTGGGTGTCTGTCAACTGAGGGGACAAATAAATGCTTCTTCATCCAATATACATTTAGATTTTGATGGTAAATGAATCTATACAGAGACATGGTTTAGTGGTTTTGATAGGGCTAAGAATAAGGTTGGACTTGATGATCTTGAAGGTCTCTTCCAGCTGAAATGATTCTATGATATAGGAAAAGTGTCTTTGCATAAAGATGTTTCTCTGGCAAAGCTGTCATTGAGTTTATGAAAAATTTTGATTTTGCTATACAAACAATTTCATATTAAGCCTGTGTGTCAGTTAGTTGTGGGCAGGACTATTGCATAGATTAGCCCATCAGATTAGCCCTGTTTAAAAAAATAGTTCTTGAGAATCTTAGCATGAAATTTGGCAAGAGACTTGTAAATTCCACTTTTACATTCCCTGTGTGATGTGAGGCATTAAAAAGAATGTAGCTGAGTGTTTATTAAAAGTAAAAATATTTACCATAGCCACTCCATTATGAAATCTGGCTGGCAAGTTTGATAATCACATCAGTTAACAGGAAAAAGAGCGTAGGTGGATAAAAACAGAGGAGCTGCCTCATTTATGAAGATTTTTTTAAGTAGAAATGAAGCCTGTGGAGTGGACATATGTTTCTCATTTAAATGAAGCCAGTTTGACATTCATGAAAGTGAGACTAATGAGCAGAGACCAAGCTGTGTTCTCACTATCAGCAGGGTAACACCAGCCTGACGTGACCATGCATTAGTGAGAGTGTGATCTAGTCCAGTTGTTGTCTGGATAACAGACAGTTGTTACATACAGATCTTTGTGTTAATTTCTCCGTAATTGAGTTTTGTTGGCATAAATGTCTCAAGACGGCCTTTTCAAAATTCTGCATGCTTGTATTTGACAGAACTGTTTGGGCACACAAGCAAAGCTTCCTGCAAGCTGTACCTGTGATATTGCTGTCTGATTTGTCTGGTGCTCCCTGGAAATTTGGAAGTACTTCCAGGTGATCCTTATGCTCTTTGTTAAATTTTTTCAAATGTTCTTAGAAGTATTTAATTTTATTTCATGCTTTTGTAAGAGTCTGTTATCAAATAGGTTAGTGCCAGGACTTGACATTTGGCCATGGTCAGCAATGCTGGAAGGAGGTGTTGCATTGATGTTGGATTTTAACTTTGATAAATTAAGAAAATTGAATTAAAGTTAATATAAAGCTGTGGAAATTATCAACAGAGAGGTAGCCAGAGCTGTTAAAGAGTGTGACAACAGGAATATGTGATCAGGAATGGTGGGCATGAAGGGAAGTGATAGGAACCTAAAGGATTTAGTTTCATTTATTAGTGTTCTTGCCCCAGAAATCTCAAAAAGCTGAAACAATCTGTGAGCTGTAAGACTTGAGGCCTCTTACCACTTAACAGCAATAGCTGCTCTATTAGTTTACTTTGAACCCATCTGCTCTCTATCAGCTACATAAGGTGCAGGACCTAAACATTGGTTAAAGTACATCTGACAGATATTGATCCAAGGCTCCATGGAGCAAGTGAAGGGCACAAGCTGAAAGGGACTTCCCAGATGTTTATTGGGATGTTATTAAGACAAAATGCTGATGACTTCTCTTGGACTTAATCTGTTTTTAGAAAAATCAGAAGCTGTTTGGTACAACAAGAGAGACTTGAACTCTCCCCAGTAGCAGTAATTCCCGCTGCTATCCCTCAGCTCTCTGGACTGATTGCTGTGTGCACCAGCCAAGATGCTTGTAAATAATATTCCATCATTTCACAAATAGAACAGGTGAAGGAAATTTGGACATCTGAGTTGTGAAACCTGGTGCAATTTGTTGATTCTCAACCAGTTCCAAAGTGAAGTTATTGCTACCACTTAAATCCAGCTTTGGTTCTTCTAAATGTGGGTGTGCTGTATAGAAAGGGCAGATGATTGCAGTGTTTCACCATAAAGTTGAAAATATTTACTGTTTTTTACTAGATTTTCATACAGCAACAGGAGAATATACTCGTTTTGATCCAATTAAGTGCATAAAGATAGCAATGTTGTGGTTTTAACTTAATGATATGTTAATATACTAGCCTAATTTCTCATATGTGAGAGATTCCTGATCAGAGAAGGAGCCCTATTTCTTCTGAAGGTCTTGGAAAACAGCCAGGGGGTAGACTTTTTAATGCAATTTAGCACAGCAGCAAGGTTGTTCTCACTCTGGTCTATTTTAACTGGATTTAATATGAAGGTCTGTAGACTTTGTTCTCCAACATACTGCTTCTTGTTCTTGCAAGTTTCCTCTTTCCCTTGAACGTAAGCCTTGACCAAGCTTAGCCACTGCAGTGTGACTACTTATTAAAAATGCAGAACTGCATCTGGAAGGAAGTTCTCCCAAGGGGACTTAGATAATCAACAGAGCTGTGTTTTGACTGATGTCTCCTGCAGAAAGTTTGAGGTCAAAAGGGACATCTTAAGGTTATCTTGTTCAAACCTCTGCTCAAGCAGGGACACCTACAGCTGGTGTCCTGTGAATATGTCTGATAATCTCCAGGGATGGAGACTCCACAGCCACCCTGGGCAACATATTCCAGTGCTCAGTCACTCTCCCAGAAAAAATGTCTTCTGATGTTCAGATGGAATCCTCTCTGTTTCAGCTTGTGTTGACTGCCTCTGGTCCTGTCACTGGTCACCACTGAAAAGACCCTGACTCTTTCCTCTTTGCGTCCTCCCTTCAGCTATTTATATACTGATTAATAAGATCTCCTCTGAGCATTCTCTTGGCTAAGTGGTCTAAGCTCTATCAGCCTTTCCTCGTGAGAGGTTCTCCAGTCCCTCAATTGTCCTTGTGGCTCTTTGTTGAACTTATAGTGTATTTTGCTCCAACTGTACTGACAACATTAACCATATTGCTACCACAGCAGGGAATTGCTTCTGATGGACCAGATGTTTTTTGCTATTGTAGTCAAAGAATAAGAAACAAGTGATTTGTGGAAGGTGAGCCAGAGCCTGCTGCTAGGGTCTCTTCACAACTAAAAGCAAAGTTCTCAGAGAGATTGGTGGCTATTGTTGTGTGATTGGAGACAATCTATCTCCAGTGGTGTTACTGATATAAAATTTATCTGCCTGTATTTTTAATTTTTTTTTTTTTTTTTTTACTTGGAAAGGAAGCTATTTTGGGTCTTTAGGAGTTGAATTCATGTAAGGTGCATTGGTGCTATAGCAACCATTCATCTGACCAACTGGCCTACTGGGAATATTCAGGGTATAACTTTTGTAATTTATTTTTATGATGCAGATTAGCTCTCTCCTGCAGCTTTCAGTTTCAGGCAAAACTAGTGTTTGCCTTTGGGGAATTATCATATTAATTGTTCCTGTCTTCGCAGTTTTGTTTAAAATATCTCTGTATTTATTAAGGAGCATATGAATGGCTGATTGTTTAACAAATGTTGTCTTTAAAAGTGGGGGAAAAACCCAAACCAACATAACCAAATGCAACTTGGAAGACTGGTCACCAAAGAATAACATTATTTTTCCTTCCCTAGCAGCTACTTAACCAGACATCAAATAATATAAAGGCAACTCAGCCTCAAATAAGCTAAGTCAAAAGCACTGGGAACATTAATACATAGCAATATTAGGGCTAGGCTGTTTATAATGGCACAAGCAGAGTACAAATTCCTCTTTTGGTATCAAGTTAGAGGTAGGTGACCTTTCAGCTTGGTGACATAGAAATCTCGGGTGGCTGCAAATGCATATCAGAATAACTCTTGATTTTTGTATTTGTCAAGAAGATGCCAAAGTTGCAGAGGTGACCAAAGTGTATTTGCCAAAAGTTGTTCTCTCAATCAAACTGAAAGTCTTGTACCTCCTGCACCTGTGGCTATCCTGGCCTTTGTGAGGCTACAAGTTGTTTAATGAGGTAGCCTATGGTACAGGTTTTGAGATGCAAGAATAATGTTTCCTTTTAATCATTTTCCTTCAGTTTTCTGGGCAAGAGGTTGTCAGAGCAAAAGCAGAGTGATGCATCTAATTGAAAAGCAGTATAATGGCTCTCTGAATGCAGCCATCTTCCCATACTTAACAATCAGCAGCACATACATGTACACTTTTATGTACTTTTATATGCTTTCAGCTTGGACTTCTTATGCTCATTACCACACTTGTCAGTTGTTATGGACTTGAGGTGCACAGGTTCTGACTGCTTTGAAGAGGGACTGATAATGAAGCCCTAAAATGAATAAAGTATCTTCTATCATGTGTGATAGCACATCAGGGATGATTTGTACTTTGAAAATGGTCATCATTTTTTAATGGTGACTTGATAACATGTAGATTATAATTTTGTGTTGCAGTGTGTCACTGTGCCTTGCTACTACAAAGACAGTAGAGAATTAAGGGCACAGTACTTGAGGGTAAAAAGCAAATCTGCCTCTTGTATATTTGCAAATACAAGGCTATGAGATGAAGAAGTAATGAAGAAATAACTTTTCATATGTATCATCATCGCAAGGGTCAAGGCTGAAGCTAAGTGACCAGCAATATGTTCAAGGAAGCTGCCTGTTTCTATAGAGACAACATTTTTATCTATATTCTATTTAAGAACCTGAATAGAAGAGCTGAGTAGACTTCACAGCACCTGGTTCTAGGAGCCTGAAATAAAATTTCAAAGTGCAGTGCCCTTATTTGAATTACATTTGAAACTACTTAACAGGTGGAGTGAAAATAATGTATCTTTGTACGTGCTTTAGAAAGAAATATTAAAAATTAATAGCAATAAAAAGCAATGTTGTAGCTAGAGTATTTCCCAATATTAGGAGAAGTAAGGCAGAGATTTGCTTTTGGAACACTTTTAATTTCTTAAATGTGGGACAGTAATCTGCCATAGCAGTCCAGGTTCCACAGCTGGGGAATTACTGAGCAAAATACATTTTTTTTCTTTATCTGGAAAACAGCAAAATATTCTTTTGGCATTGATGGAGATACCAGTTCACTCCTAGTATTTAATTATATGCAGCAGAGTAGCTGGTAGACAATGACAACTTGCAGAACAACAGATGACCAGCAGCAAATTTCTCCTCTATAATCGAGAATTTATAACTTTAGGACCAAAAGTGAAGTTTCTAGCTTGTGGATCATGTTAAGCCTGACGCATCAAACAGTAGGATGACCTTAAAGTGTGGATGAAATCCAAATCTTACCTGGGAGAGAGCTGATCTAATTGCACTGCTGGATGGCTTTTTGTGAAAGCCTGATTCATTCCTCAACCTGCTGGCTGATATTCCTGGGAGTTTTGCACAGAAGACTCCCCCCTTCATAGTAAAAATGCTTTGAACTTTCGTACAGTGACTATGAGCAGTGACATGTTATTTCAGTTACAAAGTGCTTTTTGTGCCCAATATCTGGCTGAAATTTATGGCCATTCTTGTCTATGATTGTCTTTTTGCAGTCACTGCACCTATCCACCTCACTTTGTATATTGAAGACCTTTACAGGATTTTTCCACTATAGTACCTTCTTGTATCTGAAAAGCATGATAAGCTATCTTTTTATCTACGAAGCACAGTAAGACAGGGAAAGTTGTCTTGGTTAAGTGTCTCTAATGAGATTGTTTACTGTTCTTCTGAAAAACACTGTGGGGAAAAAAGATCATTTAAGGTAAAGCTTTATGACATGAATTCTCAAGGGAACAAGTACCATGTCTAGATGATGTGGACTTTATCAAATAGCATAATATGATATAGTTTTCAGTCATCTCTGTTTTCTTCTTATTTGAGGTGATGTTCTACTCTGGATTGCTCAGCCAAAGGTATCTTCATTGTGGACTGGATAAAAATATTTCATAACTTTTAGTCCAAAGGCAGGAGGAGTTACAACATTTTTCCATGTGTTCTAGGAAAATGGGAAATGAAATCCAGTTAGCAGACTCCAGCATTCCTATAGGAGAGTACTAAAGGTCCTAGGCAAAAGGAGGGCTGAGAAGGACCCAGCTGCATTTTACAGATATGGGAGATGGATTAAACAGAGGGAAAAGAGCTATTTCTTCTAAAGGTGCATGTGAGAGTAAATAGCTGTAAAATAGACATGAGTCAATTCAGTCTATAAATGGTTTTCTTTATCATTAAAAGTATAGGCAAAAATGGAAATAGCTTTTTCAGTAAACTGCCTTCCTGTGTGAATGCAGAGTAAAAACTGTTGTCTTCAGGAATATACTATCTGTGGAATGTCTGAAGTTAATAAAACTCCTTTTGTTTCATTAACCACTAGGTAATAGTTGAGTTTTCAGCTAAGGCAGACAAAGAATAAATAAATAATAATTAAACCCCCCCCCTAATCTAAATAATCCTCCTAAAGACTTTTCCAGTATTATATTATTTGACCTTGAAGGATAGAAAAACTAGACTAAGAAGAATAAATGAAAGATCATTTTGATGAAAATTATGACCAACATTATTTAGGGAAATATAGTCCAGAACTTTTGCAAGGTGTTCTTTTTAGCCAGTGGTAAAATATAAGAAAAACTGTAGCTTGTCCCTTGGATCCCAATTCAAGAAGCCTTAGGCACAAGCTGACAGTATCAGTTGCTGTTTTATGAAGACTTTTTTTCAATGGGTTTATTCTGCATAAGCACATCACATGTTTACAGAATAGAATACAAAGATCAGTGCTTTGCAAATTTCTCATCATTCTAAATGTCTAAATGATAACACTCACTGGGATCAAATAATGCATTAGATTCCAGCAATTATGCAAGCTGTATAAACTTTATGTAAACCTACTAGTTACAGCAATGTAGGGATCAATTTGTTCTGTTTGGTGCCCATGACATGCATTAAAGATGCTCTTGTCCTTTTAATGGCACTAATGTGTTAAGGCCAGACCATTAAGTAAAGCAACCAAGGCCTCTACTTTTAAGGGAAAACACTTTCATAATTATGAAAGTTGATAAATTAGAAAATATCTTGAAATGCAGAGAGTTTGGTACCTATTAGAAGGGAAATTAAACTGGTGCTGTGCCATGTCATTCTGGTTTCAGTGATTGAAGAGAATCAGAAGAATTCACATGACCACATTAATAATCAGGCTGTGGAAGTAGGGATAAAGGAAAAATAGTTAGCTGGCTTCACTATAGGTGAAATATCTTGCATAGCAGGTCTCTAGCTATTATTCTTGTTGCCCCTGTGTGACCTCAATGGTTATTTATCATTCCTTGCAGTTGAAATGCTTCTTTCTCCATTAACTTCTATCACTTCAGCTGTCACATTTGAATTTATCCATTCCTAGAAAAAACTATTTATTTTTCTGTGAAGTGGGAAGGCAGTGATTGGTCATACAATCAGGAGATGCTGATCTTCATAGAGATTCTATACTTTGACATGAATAGGAGTTATACACCCTTAAACTGTATTAGTTACACTCCTTAGCAAGACACTGTGCAGAGAGACAGGCTATTTTAGCAACCTAATCTGAAGCCACAGGAAAGGCTTGTGCTAATTTCAGTGGGCTTTGAATCAAGCCAGAAGTCTGAACTAATTATATTTTCAGGATTGCAGCAGTGAAAGAGTAAACTAAGGCACCTTATCTTCAAGGTGTTCCACTTTGAAGATACCTTGGAGTGGTGCTACTGAAAGCAGGCAAACAATTTGTTCTAACTTTGGAAAGCAGATTAAAATAATGGATCTGCTTCATTCCCATTTTATCACTGAATGCCATCGTTACTGGAAACAGGACTGTTCCTTCAGCTCCCAAAGGGTGCCACATTATTTTGCTTTTATTTCTCAGTATCAATATGCCTAACTTTGTGGACACTGTTATTCTTATACTTAAAAAAAGTGTGTTTGACAAACAAATCATCTCAGCAAAGTACAAATTATTCCAGGGGGTCCATCTACATAAGTATACATTAATCTACTTCTTAAATATGTAATAGAGTCTTTCCCCTGAGGAGACTATGGAACAGCGAAAATATGTAATGGTAATTAATTACTAGCCAAGAATAGATTAATATTACATGCTAGGAATAATAAAATGAAATGTATATAACTAAGTGATATCTGTAGGGTAATGTGAACTGGAAAGAAATATCAAACAGTGACAGTGTTATATTTAATATCCCATCAAAAGGAAAGTGCAATTTTTTATTTGAATGACATTTTCTGTATAGCACAGCTATTTATTTTCACAGCTCATATTTTAGACAAACAAAAACATTTTATTTCCTATTGCCCAAGAGAACTGGCTTTATTGTTGCTGCAAAAAAAGCTATTTCTTCTTCTAGGATTTGTTGTTGGATATATTACTGAGGTCTATGCCTTGGTATTAAATAACATTGCCCTGTCTCGTGTTTGTGTGTAGACTGAAGATGAGATGTGTTCCTGAAAAGGTCTACTATTCACCATGCTTTGCCTTTTATCATTTAAAGGTTTTGACCAATTCTTAGTGCACCTCAGCCATTCTCCCTGCTGCTGTTTGTTTTAAAGTTGATGCAGCAAAGGTCTCTAAATGATGTATAGATGGAGTATCTCTAGGTTTACCTTGACTATAAAACCCCATTAACAATTTCAAATATGAATTATCATGTGTCATGTTAGGTTGAACTCCAAGAAAATCTGGAGGCTGGGTTGAATTGCAGCATAGTGGAAGAGCTAATGTCATGCTTGCTGCATGTTATCCCCTAGGGATGGCAAGATTTGCTTATATGTATTCTAATTTAGGATATTAACAAAGGACTTGGGCTCTAGGTATTTAACACGAGACTATAAAGTGGAAAAAGCTATCTGGGTTACTGAATCAATTTTATTTCAATTGGAGACAAACACAATAGAAATATTTAGTCCAGAATATTCCTCTGGATCAGAATGTCCCCTGGCTTTTCTGGGTCTGCAAAGCACTGCCTCAGGAAATGCAGAACAGCGTAGCATTTAATGTGAAAAGAACAAACTATTGTATGCCTCAAGATACCAACACAGATGTTGAGATCCAGCAGCCCACAAGTAAAGCCAGGACACTTGTTGGATAAGGTGTCCTGTGTCACTCAAGGCATGAGTATGCACAGAGATCTCTGGTGCAGCCCGTGAATCCCTGTCCCTCAGGCAGGGAGAGCCCAGGGAAGACACAGCTCTTTGCTTTTCCACTCCCAGGGCAGCACTGAGGAAGTTCTGCTTGGTCTGGGCTGAGAAGAGCTGTGATTATCTCCACTTTTCCAGGACTGGCAGGATCCTTCTGCCTGAAGGAGAAGGTCAGAGCTATCACGGACATGCCTAAGACCAACATAATTCCTGCACACATTCAGATCAATGTTTGTGTTTCAATTCTTCCAGAAGATACAGATCTTGAATCACTAAATGTCTGATGACATATTTGCTCTAAATATTTGCTTTTTGCTTTGGCTGTGGTTTGAAAATAGTCTTTCACAAAGTAAAAGCAAAATATGTTTGGGGTTTTTTTTTATGTTTTGGTTTTTTTTTTACTTTTTTTTTTTTTTTCTGGAAACCAGTTCAGCATTGTAAAACAAATTACTTCCACACAATTAAAGTTTTGCTACAGGCTTTTCTTCTTTCCCTTCTAAGAATAAAATTCACTTTTTATAATAAGGAGGAAAAAAAACATTTAAAAATCAGGCACATAGTGTTTCCACCTGAGTGGAAAAATGGGAGGAGGACTGTTAAAATCTAGTTTAGATAGTAATGATGGGTGCAAGAAAGGCAAGTGAGCAGCATAGCATAGTACTTCAGGAGATGTTTTTCAGCTCTTATTTTAGAGTGGCTGGATTTGTTGTGTGAATAAAAATGAAAAAAAAAAATAAATCAGGCTTCATTTTCCACTGAGGTAAATTCAACATCTGTTCATCGAGCTCATTTTTTAAAGACAAATTTAAGTGGAGTAAAATAACCTCTTCTGCTAAAATCATTGAGATGAAGATATTTATATTCCTTACCATAGCAGGGGAATATAGCATGATGTTTAAAATATCCTGCTTTCTCCTTTTCACAAGCAACTATGCCACTTTGTCAGCCAAGAAATGGTCTTAAAATCTTCTTTTCAGAGAAATTGAAACCTGCTTGTCTTTCAACCCCCACTCTCTAGATTCAAAGTATTAAAAAACATTAAGTATAGCATTAGACTGTAGCTACTAGTGTAAGCATTTCACTTCATCCTGTGAAACAGTTCTTAGGAAGGTCATTTGGAGAAGAAAGATCTCATGGCACAATTTCCCTCCTGCTTTAGGATGTGTCTGTGCTTTTGTAGCATATGGCTATGAATTAGTCTGCTTTTGCTTATGTTACAAAAGCAAAGGGGAGATAAGGTAGGGGAAGTATAGGGGAAGTATACCCAGTAAGTTACCTGTGTTTTGCAAATGTACTCTACGGTAATTTTTTTTCCCAGCACTTTTGTTTCTGTTCTAGGTGTTAACAGCTTGGGAAACAGCGGTCTGTGGTGTTTTCTATTTGTCTATAAACTGTTGGGAGAGTGGAATGAATATTAGTTTGATTATATAGGGTCCTATTTGTGTTCCTAAGTTACCCATTTATTATAAGGACAGGTTCTAGTGTGCACTAAACACACATTTGCATGATCGAATGTGTTATTGTGCTTCCAAATGCCTCTTTGTGTCTGCAGTTATTCATGACCACAAGATCTAGTGGCTAGAGGGGGAGGCTATGAGTCTGCAGACAAATAATTCTTGTACCAGCTCCACCACTGTTGTTTCTTTTGACATTGGGAAATCACCTTGGAGGGGGTAGAGGTGTCAGTAGTTGGGCAGATATCTTACGAAACAAAATACTAGCTATTTCTGCTTTACTCTGCAGAATAAATTATTTGAATGCTTGTATACATCCACAAATATTTTTCTGTGCTTTGTGGTCTGTGCCACAATGCCTTATGTTGAGCACAAACTCAACACCTTTCATGTTACATGGATTGGAGCAAGTTTTGGAAATGAAGATTGTGCCAGAAGTGAGTCAAAGGAGTCGGTAGCTGCCACTTATGCTCAACCTGATCAAAACGGAGTGGCTTTTTAACAATTCAGAAAAACCCAAACCAAACAACATACTGGTTGTATTTTTTAACATTTTCCTGACAGCCAGTGAAGGGAGATTGCAATCATCTGCTACATAATAGCCTGGGGGCACTGCATATATAGCCTTGTTATTTTCCTTTGTGAAATGGGGGGCATTTAATGTAATACTCAATTTGGTCATTCTCATAAAAGAATGAGACATGTGAAGTAGTTGGAGGTAATACAGATTTTTTATAAGGATATACACAGTGCTTTAACTTTATTGCTGCTTTGTTAAAAGTTAAAAGACTTGCCTGATGCAATTCTTTTACAATTATTTTAATGGTTGGTGTTGGGCACTACCAGATGAAAGAGTAGATTAGCTGAATCTAAGCTATGACCATTCTTTTTGTGGCCTTATGCACTTCTACTTGACAATCTCACATACAATGGAGTGTAAACAAAGTCTTTTTTCCTTGAATTTTAATTCTGTGCACCTTCAGCCTTTGTAATAACATATCACAGTGTCAAGACTTGATTAATTCAATGAATTATAGCAGAACTGGAGCTGTCGAGAGGTTGCCAGTGTGCTTTGATTGATATTCAATTACTTTTCATGTAAACACCAATGATTTTAACATCCTTATTTTCTGAAGTTTTGGGGTTTTGTTTTGGCTTTTTTTTGAAACAAATTTCCAGAAGCCCAAAAGTGGAAGAGCTGGAGTAACTACAATGGGTTCTCACAGAAGTGGCACAGTGGTGACTAGAATGAAATGTGGTAAAATCTGCTCAACAAAAAGACATGGGACCAAAAAAATTCCTAGTGCAGAGTCCCTCTAAGCCACATCAGAGTATTACACAGGACAAAAAAACAGACTGCTTGGAGTCTCTTCTTTCCTTCACTCTGGCTATGCAGTGTCTACACATCTACCTGATCATAACAGTTGATCTATCTATGGACTATGCATTTCTAATGCAAAACGGATATGAGCAGATATCTTTGAGGTGACTGTGGATTCCTCATTCACAGTACTGAGCACTTCTCTAATAGTTCCATCATCAGCAAAGCTTTCACAATGACCCTTCAAGGAGTGAATGTTTTATGTACCCTTAGTGACCAATATGGTCCAAGCAATTCTTTCTTTTCTTGAAAATTCTACCTGAGGGAGAGCCTTACAAATGTCAATTTAGCACTTGAGAACAAAACTGAATATAGTGAAATCTGGTAACATATTTTTCAGGATGTCATCCAAATGTCAATTATTGATAAAACATATTAGTTCTTTGACCTTACACATATAGTAAGCAAAAGGATCAAAAATGCACGTGAAGTACCCTGCCACTTGGAAATTAACTACAGTAAGTTCTGTACTTGTTGCTTTTTTTTTTTCTTAATAAGTTCTATTTAAGTTTTAATGAGATCAGATATTGTCAGCTCCACTATGAATTAATGGCAGAGATTTGTTTGTGAAATAACAGATTTATCTGCAACAAGGCTAAAAATACAGAAATCTCCAGAAGGCAGGATCATCACAGGATGATTTTTGAAAGCCTTTGGCAAAGATGAGTCCATCTTCCCAAGTAACATCTCACTGGAATCTGCAGTTTACTTCCAAAGTTACTCACCATGTTTCTATTTCTTGCACAAAAAATTGTTGGATTTTGTTCTAAAAGTAATGGTAAATTAATCTACTTAATTTTTTTATATATCTTTGGGATTAACACACCAGTGTAATATGCATATCTGTCAAGTATCTTGGAATTCTTAAGTGACATCATAAACCTTGGAAGATAGTTTTTGGACTTGACTCGAAGGGTGGGGGCTGGGGAGAAACAGTTAAAAGTGTTTAATTTTCAGGTAGCTTAACTTTTTTAAGCTTGTTTTTCCAAAATAAAGGACATATGATACTGAATAGAAATAGGGTACACTCTGAGGAAAGCATATATCCAAAAATGTCTTATTCAGAAGGTATCATTTGCCCAATCAGATTGTTCCATTCTATTACCATATTTTATGAATTAAAAAAATCTGTATATAAATGTACATTTTAATGGACATTTAACAGCATATGCAATGAAATGCAAATGCCTTCTTAAGTGCAGCATTGCATTTTTAATTTTCCACTCAAGTAATTTAGAAACCATTAGTTTAAGTGAAAATCTAAGATAAAGCACATCCATGTGGTTACAATGGCTCCTCTGAAGACTGCACTTGTAATTGCCTGAGAAAGATAAATTCCTAATTGCATTTCATTACATTTTCATACAGCTGCTATGAGTGGATTTTGTAGATACCTGCCTGCCAGATGGGTTTAGGTTATACAAAAGCTATATTTTCACAAAGAAACTATCTCCTCTGTGACTTGATTTGCTGCTAATCTCTTATAAATGCTGAAAGTGTAGGTGACCATTTCAGCCAGATTTTAATTTGCAATGAAGCAGTATAGATTTAAAGCTAGAATGAACTTAAAGTCTTCAGATTGTGATGGAAACGAATGGACATATTTGAAAAGGGCAGGCTCTGGCAGATAGATCAAGGTTAAGATGCAGAACTAAAGATATATATGGTAGGAGCTGCCACATGATAAAAAAAAAAAATCACCATTACTCTAGGTAGGCTTGTAGATAATTCCAAAGCATTTGATGAGTAGCTTGATATTGTCAGTGTGAGACAAAATCTGCTTGTGAAAAAGTAATGGCCGAAAAAGAGTTCACTCAGTGGGGTAACCTCCCTCCATCTGTAGCTGTACTCAAGGTAACAGAGATATTAGGAAGACAGTGACAATACATTAGGTCCCCCTGCCAAGTGTCACCAGTTGTTTAAGTTTGTGCTTGGCCAAATGGCTAGATGCTTAAAACACAAATGATGCTCTTGCCTGCTGGGATTTTATGAGAAGGTCCATAGATCAGAACTTGCCTAAGAGAATTCATGACCACAGCTAATGTTGTGAAGCTGTGTACTTACTGAAGCCAAATGACTGCATCTGAAGTAGGTACTCCAGAGGTAGGTAATTAAGATTTCTGAAACTTGACTGACCTCTTCAGCATGCCATAGTTATCGAGTTATTACCTAGAATAGTTGCAGTGTGAAATTGACTCAAAGAGGTTTAAAAAAAGGCCTGCTTAACTAAAAATGTTTGCTTTCTTCTCTTTAACAATATCTAATATGCAAGAGTAAGTAATTAAATAGAAATAACTAAAAGCCCCTCAACTTACTTTGGAAGATCAGTCACACTGTCTGATCTCACTGAAATGCAGCTGTATCAGAATCCCTTTGCCAAAGGCTTCTGGTTTGTTTTTCCACAAATTTTACAAACAGGATTTCTGAAAGCAGAATCACTGAGGACAAGCATGAAGAACACAAGGAGGACAGTCAAGAAATTTAGGATTTTTTTTTTTTAGTGGTATTGTTAACTTCTAGGTTGTCATAAAATATTGGAATAAATACCAGGGGCATGTCCTGCCTGACCAATCTGGTAGCTTTCTATAACGAAGTAACTGCATCAGTGGACAAGGGAAGAGCTGTGGATGTCATATATTTTGACTTTGCCAAGGCCTTTGACACTGTCCCCCACAATATCCTCCTTTCTAAGTTAGAGAGATATGGGTCTGATGGGTGGACTGTTCAGTGGATAAGAAATTGGCTGGATGGTTGCACCCAAAGAGTGGTGGGCAATGGCTTGATGAGAAAATGTAAGGAATGATGTCCCTCAAGGGTCTGATACCTGAATACTTGCATTTTAGATGTTAGGGACTTTGTTTCTTAGAATAGCAATAAATAAGTAGGCTAGTATAAGCAGGATGGACAAACTGCTTCTGTGCAGTTTTATCTGTGTCTACCTTCAGGGGATGTGCCTGAAAATCCTGCTTTGTTTCAGTGTTTGTGTGTCAGGTTTTTATTTTGGTTGTTGTTGTTTTGTGGTTCCTAGGGTTTGGTTTTTTTTGCTGTTGTTCTTTGTGTTTTTCCCAGCCAAGCAACCTCCAGAAAAGCTGTTGGAGGATTTCTTAACAATTTGATGATTCAGAAACCAAACAGGAACCATTAATTTTGCTCCATCTGCTACATTAATTCTCATCAGATCTGCACTGTCTGAAGAGACAGCAGGTGTCAGATCTGAAAGAATAATTTCTGTTTGTTTATTTAGGTTTTTTTGCCATCTCCCTTGACATATTTTGATGGATAATGCATCTGAAGATGCTTCACAATCAAATTAAGGTGCAACTGAAAGATCTTCTTTTATTTCATTTAATCTTTAAGAAGCTGTTTTTGTGCATAGACTAAATCTGTCTACATATGAAGTTAGAACAACATTATAATAAGGAGCCATGTAAAAGTTCACTAATGTATATCACAAATATGTTACCTTAAATATCACTGGGAAGTAGTAAGTTTTTTTTTATTTCCACTGGAGATTATACTGTGTGATGCTTCACTAGTTTGAAACAGTTAGGGACCAAGGAGAAAGAGTGTTCAGGTTGCTTGCTGATGGATACAGCTACTTATAGGTTTTTGGATTTACAAAGTATTTTCATTTGCTAAGCCTGGAACAGACAGTAGGGATCAAATCTATAGGAATAAGTCTTTTTTTTATACCTCAGGATGTAATCTGTGTTTCTAGGACATGCTGCCAAATAGGGTCATGTTTCTTATGTTGCTATCATAACCGGCTTGGTAAAACATATGCACTTCTAAGATGCTAGGAAAATATCAACTGTAAAAGCCTAGGAAATGAAAAGCTTGTGAGCTGAAACCTAGTAGTCATTCAGAAGTTTGTTGTTGTTTTTGTTTATTTTCTGTGTTTTTATTCAGAAGACATTCTATTAAATATTATATCTAGAGTTCAAATAAATCACATTTAATTAAGATGTGTAAGAGAATCGTTATTAGGGCTGATTAGTTTTTTTTTCTCCATAAGAGATTTCGGGTGCTCATGCTTGTTCTTCCGCTTCCCCCCATAGCTTGGCTGTTTAATATCAACTAAACTTCAAGGAAGATTGAAAATCTCAACATTTCTAGGAATTTTGTGAAAATCCTCAGGTGAAAAAAAGCTTATTAATGCCATTACTGAAGGAAAAAACCCCAAAACAACAAACCAGTAAAACCACCAGCTTATTTAGAGAATCTATGTTGAATGCTCCTGTTAAAAGTATACAGACTATGGAAAAAAATTGAGTTTAGGTGTTACTAGACTCAGGCAAATACATAGGTAAAGATTCTGTCTGTGGAAGTTCATTCTTTGTTGCCTAAGGAAAAAAGTAGGTAAAGGTTTCCTGTGTTTAGGAAAATAGTCATGTCCTTTTCTTGCAGGGATGATGTGAGCACTTTAATAGGAATGAGTTTATAATTAACTTGCTAGAAAGTCAATTAACCATGCATGGAAACTTTCTGGAAACCAGGTTAAGTGGTTATTCTCATGGTTGAACACAAGATGATGGCTTGAGATTTGTATTTTTGTGCCTAAAAATAGACAGGAAGATGATATTTTCCAGTCTAGAAAGAGCAAAAATTCAAGAGTTTGATCTGAGGCTGGCTGGTGGAACAAGTGCATTTATCTGAGAATAACCTAATTATGCAAGAGTTACTGCTGAGCCCTTCTGAGAGACTTGGTTGCTAATACACAGTTTAACATGGGTTGGTTTATTTTCCTCTGCTTGTCATTCGGATGCAATTCTCTTCTTCTGTACTCCCCAGTAGGGATGCACAAATTAGCTGAAGGAACTGATTCTATGAATTCTAACTTAAAAAGAACTATGTGCCCCAAAATTACCCTTTTCAACTCCCTTTCATTATAGCTGCAGATGAAGGTCTGATCTAAACTCATGAATTAGATGGGAAGACTCCTACTGACTTCAATAAGCATTGAATCAGACCCTAAAGGCTGTGAATTAAAATCAGTTAAGTAATAGTTTTCCTGTGGCTTTCATTATGCAAATATCAAAACACCTCAAATACATTCAAGGCCTTCTGTGGTGGGTGGGGGGGGGTTGGTGAGGGGATGGGAACAGGACAGGAACAACCAAACCCATCAAGGTTTCATATGTATAAACTTTCTTTTTTATTTGTAGCTCTGTCCATTGACTGAACAGGCATTATTTGAACTGACTCACTGTAATGTTTGCAATCCATCTGGGGTTCAAAGTTCTTCAGAGTCTGTTTTCAAGTGATGTTCTCATCCTTTCTATTTGATTTCCTATAATTCTTCTGTATAAAAAGCTTGTCAAAAGTAATGGTAATGTAACTCAAATTACTTGAACAGGCTATTTGTAGGTGATTATTTTATTTTATATTTGCAGTTCTTATCTTCACCCTTTTTCCCATGGTGAACTTCTATGTGCAGTGGCAGCAGTATATAGAAAACTTAATACATTTTTCTCTGTCCTTTCTGCTGTTTCCATGTCCATTCATTGGTGATTTATTATTGTTAAAGACAAAAAAAGTAACATATGCTCTGATCACTTAATAAAAACACTCTGAAATAGTGATTTAAATGTAGTCTTGACAGGTCATATGCTCATCTGATAAAAATTGATGGAGTTGTAGCAAACGCTGTATAGCTCAGCTGATTTATACCTGTCTTAACCTTGAGTTATAAAACTGAGTTTAATTTTGTCTGAAGTGAAATTCTTATAAAATGCCTATCACTGAAGCAAACTATATTGAATCACAATCTGCACGTTTATATCTGCTACTTTACACAGCCTTATACAAAGGATTTAAGTTTCTAGAAGAATCCTAAATCCAGGACTTTTTCTGTTGGAATTAGTCATTGTGGCAATTGTAAATTCACTGGTACCATGAAGATTGTTAATGTATAGGAATCTGACAAAGAATAGCAAACCAAGATGTAATGATCAGTGTCTGCAATTATGTTCTTAACTTTGTTTTGCTAGGTCCTTCAAGATCTTGAATTTAATGCTGTGTGATTTCAGTTAGGTAAAATATGCAGAATGCTCTCTGGACTGTATGTTGGCCATGGAGATACAAGAAGGTGTACTGCAATTTCTTTTGGATAGTTGGTGATAAAGCTCACCTGATCAGGAACATAGGGGTAATCAAATATTTTGTCTTTTGGAAGTGTAATACATTCCAAACATGCTTTCAGTGTTGTTTGGATGACAGAGGCATTCTGGCACCCATATAGTTTTAACTCTAACATCAATTCTTTCTTTTAACTGAAATTGCAATTTGCTTCTATCTGGGGGTTGGATTTTCTGGCCCATATGTGCTCAATATTAGGACAAGTCAGGAACAGAGAAAGCCTTGGGCTATGTCTGTGTGAGTTCACAGTTTGATGCGGGAGGAATGGATCTGTACGGTCAGGCACCTCCTCCTGAGAATGTGATGTCCCTGCTAGACACAATGAGTTTTCACTCTGGACAGGAGTTTGTGAGATGTGCCAGAAGACAGCGTGAGAGCCTTGAATCTGCTATATGTCTTCTGGCTTAGTTTTAGCTGGAATAAATGTACTTTCATACTCAACTCACTACAGCAGAAGTTGTAGTGGGTGAGAGTGAAGTTGATAAAGAGAATTATTTCAAAACTTTGTGATCTAAATTAAAATGCTGATGTGCATGCACCTATAAGTTTCTCACAGCACAAATAGCTGTAAGGCAGCCTTGTGTATGAATTAGAGAAACTGTTCTGGATATTTCTCTTTTAATTTTTATCTGTTTTTTTGCCTCTCATGGAAAAAAGAAAATTGAAAATAAAGGGGGAAAAAATGGCCTAGTCTCTGTCTTTTGGATCACTGTTTCACCACAAATCATACAAGGGTTTGGGTTAGAAGGGATGTTACAGCTAATCTAGTTCCAGCCCCCCTTCATGTCTGTTTATTTTAAGTAACTTTTTATTTCCATTCCCCCCCCACACACGTATTTATTTTAATCCCTTGGTAGGTTGTATGACCTTTAGGTTTCAGAGCTCCTAGGAACAAGGACTTGTGTTCTTTCCTTGCCTGCAAAAGTTTGTGCATTGCTATGACACTATAAAATCAGAGAAGGGAAATAGAACTGACTCAGAAACTTGATAGGTTTTGGAGTAGTACAGTGAATTAATTGAGGGGAAAAATCAAACTGAATGTAAAAATAACTTCTTGTATGTTCTTGCACTTTAAACAGTTTTTCTCAAGGCTTTTTACAATATCTTAACTATTACAGAAAATGCTGTATTGAGTGATATTAAAAGCTTAAAATATACTCAAGGTTTTCCCAGTGAATGTATAAAGCTAAACTTATACAGTCTATTGAAATTTCTTCTAAAATATATATACTTAGTACTGCATGGTTATATGGCATCAAATTTAAAAACCACTGGCCTAAAAAGCCTTTGAGTTAACCTGTATTTTCTATAGCTCTTCTAAAACAGTTGCTTGCTGAAATAAGTGCGATTTCATGGGCTACTAAACACTGAGAATTGTCCAAATATGTTACCTTGACAAAACAACTACTTCTGAGGTGTTTGGACCTAATTCTGTGTGAAACATTTTCTCGGCTTGATAGCCCAGAATTCTGGGTACTTCTTTTAATTATTTGAACCAGCGCTTGTCTGAGGAGCTGAGAGCTGAGCCCCTGCCCAACTCTGGGATGGGGATGTCTCTGCTCCACACAGCACGTGTGGGAAATTCTTCTCTTACAGGGGGAAGCACAGAGGTTCCCTTTGAACCTTGTGTCTGCCTCTTGCCTATAATTTTAGAAACACAACTGGAGATGTTGCTAATCTAATCATAGCCACAATTCCCAGGCTCTAGGGAAAAATGAATGTTGTTGAATAATCAATAAAGCTGATTATTCTTCAAAGTCTTACTAACCTGTGTAACCATAATGTTATATTAATATTCTTAGAAGCAGAAATAATTTAAAATATTGGTTGGTTGTTATAGTATTTTCTTCATGCCAGGCAAAATCTTAACTTTTGTATTATCTAAGTCTTTGCTAATGATGCAACTCCTCTTTTATTCCACTGTCCCCTTCAGAACTCCTCAAAGGAAACTCTGCTCCAGGCCTGTAGCAATATTTGTCCACCTGACAAAAGCATAAATGTGGTGATATGGGAACTTGTTTCTGTTCAGCTGGTCTATTATTTGCATATTAATTTGCTGCTTGTTGTCCTCACACCTAATTTTCAGAATTCAAAGGGTATTCTGCTTGGCTGAAAGGATAAACTACTCCAGAGAGAGACAGTCCCTGAGAAGGGAAGTGTTGCCATTGCCTAGACAGACAAATCCTCCTGTAGCAACCTTGGAGTCACTGCAGGAGGACAAGGCCACTGCACAGACTGGCTGTTGAATGGTATTGACACTATTCAGTGGCATAGTCAGGTCTTAGAGAAATATTTGTTTTTTCCTGTATTCAATAAAAATGAAATTAGAATGCAGGTGAACTGTCATGACAAAATCAGGGCAGAGAGAATAATGATCAAAGGCCTTCATTTTTAATATTAACTGTATTTTAAGTCTCAGATTTATTTTGGTTTTCCAGAGTACAGTGATTATGCAATATAAAGATGTTCTTAGAGACAATTACTCTGCAATCTAGTAATGATGCTCATAAAGGAGGACAGGACAGCAATGCAGCAGAAATTCCGGAACTCTTTTCTAAACCTCCTTCTGTTGCATCCTACTTTTATGTATTTGTCTGAAGTGCTTTTTCTCTTTTCTTCTTAAGAGACTTTTCAAGACTTGAGGGCGAAGTCCTGTAGATTTAAGAACACACTTTTCAACTTCCTCTCTCATTTGATGCCCAGGAAATGTGTCCTTCCATTCAAATGATTAAATTTAGGAATGCATGCTACAAAACTATTCCAGAGGGACACATTTACAGTGACTGGCCATAAAACTCTAGTCTCTACTTGCTTTCAGAGAGCTCTCACTATCACTAAAGTAAATGATTTTAGGGATCATGGATTGTTTTGATTTTGTGAATGAGGACTATTTATGTGAAAATTAACTTAATATGGAAACAAATAGTCTTTAAAACAGCAGGGAAATATGGGCTCTCTAAGGAAGAAAAATACCAGTTTTATCTGTAAAGCAAAAGAACAAATTGGTTTGGAGCATTGCCATATACTCAAGGAGTAAACAACCTAGAAAATATAAAAATAAATCAAAGTTCCCTATGCAGCTCTTTAAATGTTTGAAATAACTGTTATGATAACTCCTATGTTAATGCAGGATCAGTTCATGATCTGAACCCAGTCTGTTCATTACTCTTAGAGGCTGCCTGAAAGCAGGGACACTTCAGTGCTCTCTTCATGTACCCGAGAGCCTGGCAGGATATAGCTGCAGTCCAGGCTCTGCTGTTCCAGCCATCCTGCATGTGAACTTCAATCTGTCAGTACCAACTAATTATTAACTTTATTATTAACTAATATTTTTATTATTATTTACTTTATTTTGCAGAGTAGTATATATTTAAGGCCTGGGATTGACAGTAGGTCACTGAGCACTGTATT
>JANHGL010013150.1:0-17467 GCA_024611195.1 Ceyx melanurus | reverse complement strand
TCCAACTTGCACCCATTGCCTCTCGTCCTGTCATTGGATGACATTGAGAAAAGTCTGGCTCCATCCTCTCTACACTCGCCTTAACATATAGAGACATAACTGTATACTGAAAATCCCTCTCATGAATGGATTCTTTACAGATTTTGCTCTTTAGCACCAAAAGAGATATGTAGCCTCAGGACCTATGTCTGTGGTTTTACCTCTGTATATACCTGAGGATACTTTAAAAGTATAAAAGTCTGACAATTTATTAAGTATTCAGTTACTGACCTTCTTCACAACCCATTTTAAAGCCTTTTCAAAATAGTCCCCAATCCACTTTTCAAGACTGTATCTGTACTCTTCAGGCTGACTTCTAAGCCAAGACTTTATCAGAGAATTAAGGTCTGTATCTTCATCACTAAGTCAAATCAAAACAAAACAAGATTCAGACATATACAAAGCATCTGCATCTTCACATAAACAAGTTCAAAGGAACAACAAAATTCCAGGAAAAGTTCAAGGAAAAGTTCAAAGTTCAACACTACCTCATCAAGAATTTCTAACTGATATTTGGGCTCTCTAAGCATCACACACATAGAAAGAATCCACCACCTCTTTCAAAAAGTCTGAGATATATAAACCAAAAGGCTGTAACATGACAGCACAGAGGGGACATGCAATCTAAAGCAAACTTCCCCAGTGATTTGCTTTGTAAGTGTAAGCAAGTAATTAAATTGAACCAACCATTTTTACTACTTTTCAAGAGAAGTATTTGCTTACTGTGACTCACCTCAGAAAAATCATTCCCATACGAGATATTGTAGCAGGAGAAGCACAGCTGAGGTCATGAGTTTCAAATATAAAGTTGACATTTGAGCCAAACTGAATTCTTTCTCCACTGGGCATAGTCAACAATTTGTTGTCATCCAAAACAGAATTTAAAGATTCAATCCATTCAGGATCAATATCACCATCACAAATAATCCACGAAGTAATATCTATTTCCAGTCACAAAAATAAAATATCAAAGCCAAGGAAAAATCTTAAAGATCAGCAATCCTTGCTAATCAACACTGTTTAGTAGTTCCTTTGCTATAACTTAATCTCTAGAAGATATTCCTTTTATAATTTACCTTCTGCTGTCTAGTTTTGCTTTCTTATCACAAAGTTTGGAAAGTATATATCAGAGTTCTTGACTATGATTGCCACCAAAAGTTTTTCTTACCTTAGGCTATACACAAATAATAACATAACAATTAACAGCAAATAATTTCAGTAATTTAGCCACAATGACATCACAAACATACCTTGGGGTTCTCGTACAACTTGTCGAGCACTATGGGTAAGCACACCATCAGACCATTCTCTGGTATCTATGTCAATATGGCCTAGCAACTGATGTCGAGGCATAGCTTTGGGATTCATCGTGTACTGCTTCACTACTTTGCCAGTTTTACCAAGTGCTGCCTTTAACATCCGCCAAAGTGTTGATTTTCCTCCACCGCTTGGACCTACAATAACTACACCCATTCTTTGACGTAGTTGTTCATATAACTCCAAAGCCTTCTTGATCTAGATAACAAAAGAGAAAATGGCTATGTGATGTTGTAAAGCTAAATCAACCACATGATTTTTAAATGCTTTTTCCAATTTACTTTGCATGAGGTCACTTGGTTTGTATAATTTTATTTTTTGAAACAATTTGTATTTGCAGAAGTAATTACAATTATAATACTAAAGAGTATCAAGACACTTATTAGAATGCATATTAGAAGCATTTCACTAATAATAACACAAAAATCTGTCCTCCTTGGGTATTTTCTTACTGAACTTTTCGTCACAAAACTTCTTCCAGCACTACAATAAATAAATATACGTAAGACATAGAACTTCTTGATAAAACCAAATGTTCACATACTTTTTCACTATCCAAAACCATTCACTGGCATTTGTACCTGTCTCAAATAAAACGGTGTCATATGTTCACACCTTCATTTTCCTTGCACTAATTTTCTTTCAATTTAACCGATTTACAAACCTCAAACACACATTTATTTATATATATATATGTTATTTTTAATGAAAAGATTCCTTTCAAAAGTAAACAGAAGTCAAATGAACGCAATGATAATCAGTGTTGATTTAGAATAACTCATTTTTTGTTGTTTACCTGGGTGTTTATAATTTCCAAGTTTGCTTCTTCAAAGACTTCTTGTAAAGCTGTAGTTAACTCAGCATACTCCACCTCTTTAAAGTCAATGCCAGGAAATACATCTTTAACCAGTGCATCAAAACGTGCACAGTCTGCAAATGTAAGCTTTGACATAGTATTAAGCCGCAGAGCTTGAACCACCATGTGACACTCACTAACTGGAAATAAAAACAAAGAAATCAGATCAGTTTAGGCTGTTTCTTGGGTTTTTTTGTTCGCTTGGTTTTTTCCCTTGGAATATACAGGGACTTCATCCCATATTGCTAAGATGTTGCAGGTAAAATCACAGCACAGAAAACATTCCAGTTCATATACCACTCTACATGGAAGTCAGATGACTGTCTTACTTTAAGTATTATATATGCTTACAAGCACATTCTATACAGATAAAACATGTTTACGATGCCCACCAGGTAATACATAATAGCCTAGTAAGTGGGACTGAATAGCAGTGCACAATAGTATGTTGAAGAACTCATTGAAGTAAGGTCCTTGATTCTAGAGCTTACTCTGACACAGGCAGTTTCAAGTCACAGCTCTCTAGTGCATCCCAATTAACTATGAATATTCCAAAAGCAATCATTCTCCACAACTCTTCTTGAATCTGAAGTACCACAGAAATGTACTGGTTGTGGTTTTTTTCACTGTGTTTGTTTATTTTTGTTTCATTGGTTGGTTGGTTTGTTTGTTTTTGGATCAGAACGAAAACAGACACAAGAAAGCTTTACTATGCCAGAAAAATTTTTAAAATATACTTTATTTTTAATAGAATCAAAATGGCCTGATTACTGATGAATAATGACAGCATCGGAAGATAACATTCCTGTCCTAAGCCACATGAAGAGTCTTTGAGAATAACTCAAAATAATCCCAATAATGTTTGGTATCTATGTTCTTACCATGTAAAAGCTCAATCTAGAATATCACAACAGTGTTTTGTGATTTCCTATAGAAGGATGACTTCCACTAGTATTTTTTTCTATTTTCAATTGCCTCCAGATACAAGCCACAGTTTCCTAAAATTCCAGTGAACAAGAAAGCTGTAGCAAATTATATCTTTACAATATCCTAAACAATCAGAAGTTTGGCATGGTCAACCTTACCTTTTTGTTTTGCTTCACTTCTCTTCACCTGATGAAGAAGACTGCCACAGCCTCTCAAAACAGTCTTCAGTGCTCGCAAACCCCAATCATAGTGCTGCTGAGGTGTCAGAAGCTCCCTAAATTTAAATACAGCAATATTGTAATAAGCTTTAGGTGGCAGCACCTGAAATTTTTGTTTGGTGAACAAATATGATTATAATATGATTTGGGGCAAAAGAGAAATGAGCATATGCAGTGCCATTTGAAGTGCATTTCAGCGATCTAAACAATGACAATCTGAAATTTTCTAGGAGCATATTCAACAGCTAATATATCTACTATTGCCCCTAAAAGCATTCATTAAAACCGGTGATCTTTATTCTCTCTAACAGTCATTTCCATTTCTACAACTTCAAGAAGCTAAATTTAAAACAATACTGGTGTGAATTCATATGCTTACATTCATATTTAGTGGGCATAAGATAATAACATAACTAGTATAATTCAGAATAAAACTACATTCCAGATGTTTTCATACCTAAAACTGACAATATATTATATTTTTTTAATAAGTTAAGTTATTATCTACAGAGATTTGCATGGTAGACCAAAGCAAATTTAGAGCTGTATCAAATGTAAAGCTTTGTATTGACTCCAAAACTGAGGTTTTATGTCTACTTTTGTTTCTGACACATAGCTTTCTGCAATATTTAAGTCATAAAATATTACAGCAAATTAACAGAAAGTATGTGTAGGTTGTATCCCTACAGTCATGCTTTGACATAGACTAGATGGAGAAGAAACTAAATGAAGGTGAGATAATAAGGGTTCATACTGAAATAAAAGCAGGAAGGAAAAGAATTAAAAAGGTCACATGACAAAATAAATAAATAAATTTATAAAGCCACTAACCTTGCTAGATTAAAAATAGCCACTAATTTTCTACCAAGTATTTTAGCATCCTTAAAGCCCTCTGAATATAGTATCACTTCTGCAATGAGTTCATTGTCTGGATGAGTCATAGCAACTGGCCTGAAAAGTTGTTTGAGGTTATCAGGCAGTTTTTGTCTTCCTCCATAACCTTTTCCAGCAGGATTCAGAGTGATAAAAATCGCAGAATTATGATCCATTTCAACCTATCATTAGAAGTGCATTGTAATAGTATATTGTTATATGAAGCAGTATTGAGAAAAAGTTAGGTGGACTATGTTTACTTACAGTAGTTAGATTTTAAGTTTGACACAGTTATTTAAAAACTGTTTTTATACCAAAAAAAAAGCCAAACCCAAAATCAACCAAACAAAGTTTTCTGTACCTTTTTGCCAAGCATCTCACATACAGGACTATGATTCTTCAGTGCATGTTGAATTGTCTGAATCTGCGTGGATACTGCAGACAATACAGCTTCCTCAAGTCTATTGAATTCATCAAAACAGCCCCAGGCACCACACTTCACTAAGCCCACAAATATGCGCCCCATCGACTTCACATCAATGCCCTTAAAATTAAAGACAATACTATCAAAATACAAATAACAAGAAAATAATGGAAGACTATTTTCTCAGCTTTTAAAAAATATGTATTGGAAACATGCACAAATTCCTAATGGAAAATGTCAAATTGTAAGAATTATTTCCAGAATAGTGTTTCATGAAGTATGGGCAGAGGTGTACTTTTTCTAAATTATACAGAACCATATTCACCTCATCACAATTAAAGACTAATACTTGTCTTCCAAGAAGTCCACCCAAGGCTTTTACTGATTCTGTCTTTCCAGTTCCAGCTGGACCATATGGATTTCCTCCAAGGCCCATCTTCATAGCCTGAGTAAGAGTTAGGTAACACTTATCTGTCAAAGGTGTATAAACAAGTTTATGGAAATTACCCTGTAGAAACAAAGAAAATTATGTTAATCGGTAGACAGAAATTGTTAATTATGAATGAAATTAATGAAATTGCATAAGTCATTAATTTGAAAACATGGCTGTCAATATTAATAATGTCTCATTAAATATATTAATATGTTTACAGTTAAGATTTTATATCAAACTGTTAAAGCATTGTGCAAATTCTTCTTAGAATTACAGAGGAGTAAAATGAAACAACTGTCCAACATATATAGAAATAGCAAGCATATTAAAAACATGTTTATTATAATGTAGCTGCTTTCCATACAACTTACATTTAACCCATCAATATCAAGAAAGAAAATTATTACCCTATCTTTTAATATCTTCTATGAAGAAGCATGCTAAGGACACAACAAAGTTGAAAAAAGTGGTAAGAGTTGGGAGTGAACCAGCAGAATGTTTGAATTGAGAGTGTTTGACAAGTTTATGAAAGCCATGAGGCATAATACCAAACCTGATATTCATAAGTATATTGGAGTTCAGCATCTACCATCTGAATGTAACATTTTTGGTCTTTCATATAAAATCTCAGCTGCTTCTTCCAAGCCCAGTCTTCAACACTGTGAACCTCAGCTTGATTCAGCTGCTTCACCACATCGATGTTATGAATGATATCAAGAATCAGAGCTTTAAGCTTGTGCTCAAGGATTCCTGATTCTGCAGGTAACCAACAAAAACAAAACAAAAACAAAACATCACTACACTGTAATAAGGATACACATTACCCATTCTCAAGTTCATTGTTCTCTTTCCTATTATCAGAAGATTTTAGTCAGATTTTGTTTCAATTATACATGGAAATATTATTCTCTAAAGCAAGCAGCATAAAATGAGTTCCTGACTGAGAATGTGAATCATGTAAATTCAGTCATTTAGAGGTGATTTGTCTGCCTCTACACTCTAATGAGAGAGCAAGAGAGGCTTTTCTATTCCAGGGTGTTTACAACTATGTCCACTTTGATAATCAGTGTGGCACAATCTGGTAATTGAGTTGTTAAGGATCTGAAAACCACACACACTGGAGATTTTACTGATACTAGTTAGGGTGCTATAGAATGAATGCCCATTAGCAGACTGGGTGCATTAAGAGTACTCTGAGAAGATGTTGTTTAATTTAATTGCATTTGAAATAAACTCAGTTTGTGTGTTCATATACCATTCTCACTTCAAAATCATACCTATTATTCAAACTAAAAAGTTGCTGTGTGCTATACAATAAATGGAATGAAGTCTCTTCTATAATTGATAACATTTCTCCAGTGGCTACATAAAGAGCATAGAAAGGGAACTTAAGATACAGAATAACACTTACAAACTGTTGAACATAGGTGATAAGAATCCTATTCCTATAATGTCAGATGTTAACAGTTCATAAATTCTAAATTGGAATTTAATACAGTAAGCAGCTATACAAATGTGGTGGAAAACTGTCAACTACATGTCAAATTGATCCTTTCTATACGTATAGGACAAGACACAACTCACCTAACTTACACTACAAAATTTTACATCTGAGGCAGCCAAAGTCCCCTTCTAGTCAAAAGGGAGGAATAAGCCCTCAAGGACATAATTATTCTAACCCATTCAGACCATCTAAGAATGAGAACAATCATGTCTTGAGAATAACTAGTTTACTTGTTTTACTACAGAGGTACTCAGGAATTATTAGTTCAGATACAGATGTATACATACTGAGGCTCTACAAAGGGATCTGGACAGGTTGGATCAATGGGCAGAGGCCAACGGCATGAGGTTCAACAAGGACAAGTGCAAGGTCCTGCACTTCAGTCACAACAACCCCAGGCAACCTTACAAGCTTGGGGAAGCATGGCTGGAAAGCTGCCCACCAGAAAAGCACCTGGAGGTGTTGGCTGACACTTGGCTGAACATGAGCCAACAGTATGCCCAGGTGGCCAAGAAGGCCAAGAGCATACTGGGCTATTTCAATAATAGTCTGTCAGGAGCAGGAAAGTGATTGTTCCACTGTACTCAACTCTGGTGTGGCTGCACCTCTAATACTGGATCAGTTTTGGGCACCTCACTACAAGAAAGACATTTTGGTGCTGGACCATGTCCAGAGAAGGGCAAAAAAACTGGCGAAAGGTCTAGAGAACAAGTCTTATGAGGAGAGGCTGAGGGAACTGGGATTGTTTAGCCTGAAGAAAAGGAGGCTCGGGGAGACCTTATTGCTCTCTACAACTACCTGAAAGGAGGTTATAGTGAGGTGGGGGGTCAGTCTCTTCTCCCAAATAACAAGCAATAAAACAAGTGGCTTCAAATTGCTCCAGGGGAAGTTTAAGTTGGATATTAGACATTGGAGCAGGCTGCCCAGGGAAGCGGTGAAGTCACCTTCCCTGGAAGTTTTTAAAAGATGTGTAGATGTAGTGCTTATGGACATGGTTTAGTGGTGACCTGACAGCACTGGGCTAACGGTTGGACTTGATGATCTTAAAGGTCTCTTCCAACCAGAATGATTCTATGGTTCTCTCTAAAAAAAAAAAAGACAATCACCTGCACAGTTGTAGAGAATATATTAGCATGACACTATGTACCCCAAACATTGTTTGGCCAGTTCCTGTGAAAGATAGCACTACATCACAGTTCAGTAGGTGAGGACAAATTATCAGTAAGCATATAAACCAAAAATATACAAGAAGTTATTAAAAATTAATTAAAGATATTTGCAAATATATAAATGCTCCAATATATCTTTTAATCTAACTAAAAATCCATTGTTCACTCTGAAATATTAAACATAATAATCTTGGCAGTCATAGGTGGGAAACTTTATGTAACTCAATTTATGAACTCAAAGACAGATTTATATTATTTCCTGTTTAAATAAACAGCTTGTTAAATTAAAATGTTAATACAACTACAATACCTGTACTCTCTGTATCTTCCATACCAGTATCAATGCTAGTATAATGTTCCAATTTAGCCATGAGTTCTATTTCTAATTGTTGAAGATTATGGTCTTTGATAGCATTTTCAACATCTTCGGTGAAATGAATTTGTTCTGCCAAGGAAAGAATCTTGGGAAGAGAAGGTTCAGATTACAGTATATAAATACTAAAGACATAAAGAAAAACTGTTTCAATTCATTTGTAATTGCTTACTATGTCTGATATTTAAAGTATTTTACTGTATAGTTTTTAAACAAAGCCACACATTTCTTACGCTCTTAAGAGCAAATATAGCCATCTTAAAACCTGACAAAAATTTAGTGAAAACTTGCAAAGTAATCTAATACAGAAAGTCCTTTACCTGTTCTACAGCATATGGCAGCAAAAATATATTTTCCCATTAAATTATATGTCTGATGGGAATTACTGTATGGTAGGCATGCTGAGCCCGCATCCAACAGGCTCAAGAACACCTCTGACTTTATGTAACTGATCTGCTAATATAGTATTTTGCATTCTGGTTTCTAACATTCCACGTATGTTGTAAATACTTTTTATTTACTGGAAAAGCCCTGTCTGAGCTATGAAGATACAGTCATATTTGGAACTAGAAAGAACGGTAACAAAAAATTCTACCAATCATGCCAATCTGAAGACTTGTAAAAGTAAATACATTTTGGGAAGGGGAGAGAGTAAACATCCATTAGCCCTGTGAGGGCCTGACAGATGTAATTACTGAGCAAAAGTCATAGAGTGATGTGACAGAAAGGAACCACAAACAAACCCAAGAAAATGAAGCTGAAGTAGGGTAACCTCCATCATTTGCATGCCAGCAAGAAAGTGCCTAAAAGGCACCATTATGAAGTCCCCCAAACCCTCTCCAGGAATTCAACATGCTGGAGTGCCTCTCTAAAGCACCTGTGCACTGATCCACACAGTATGGAGATATACATCATGAATTAGAGATCTGTGCTCAGTTGCATGGTTATGATCCCACTGGGATCATGCAGATGTGGTGGGGTGGCTCCTATGACTGGAGTGTTGCAAAGGAGCAACACAGGCTCATTAGGAAGGACCAGAAGAGAAGATGAGGGGGAGGGGTTGCCCTTTATGTATGAGTACAGCTGAAGTGCATGGAGCTCTGTCTGCAGTTGAATAAGGAGCCAGGTGACAGTTTATGGGTTAGGATTAAAGAGAGAACAGGTCAAGGTGAGATTATAGTTGGTGTCTGCTATAGGCCACTTGACTAGGAAGAACAAGGACCAGGCCCTCTACAGACAGATAGGAGTGACCCTGATCCTCACAGGGGTCTTCCACCACCCCGATACCTGCTAGAGGGGCAACACATCAGGACATAACCAATCCAGGATGTTCCTGGAGTCCATCAATGACAACTTTATCTTTCAAGTGATAGAGAAGACAAATGAGGAAAAGTGCTTTACAAGACCTATGAGAAAAGGTTGAGAACTGGGAATGTCCATCCTGAAGAAGAGAAGGCTTGTGATGGATCTTATCAATACCTATAAATACCTGAAGGGATGGTGCAAAGAAGACAGTCAGGCTCTTTTCAGAGGTGCACAGTGACTAGACAAGAGGCAATGGGCACAAACTAAAACACGGGAGGGTCGGAACATTAGGAAACACTTTTTTACTGTGAGAATGACTGAGTACTGGAACAGGTTGCCCAAGAAGGTGGTAGTGTCTCCATCCCTGGTGACATTCAAAAGTTGACTTGAGCAAACCAGCTATAGATGGACCTGACTCGGGGGGAGGGTTGGACAACATGACCTCTGGAAGTTTCTTCCCACCACAACCTTTCCATTATTCTATCTGATTCTCTGCGCTACTGGTCAAAATTGCATTAAATAGTTTCATGCTTATGACTACTTCTTACATATCTAAGCTTTAGAAACTATAATCAGATTCAAAAAGAGCTTTCTTATGTTACTAAGAAAGTAACATTCATGTAACATTCACTATCAACTAAGATCAAGATCTATATCAAATTTAATAAGAAGATGGATATTAAATCAGGTGCCATGTAAAAGATTTTAGTATTTCATATGTTTATAAAAGAATTATAAGAACATATATTTCTAAAGAATATTTCTAGAGTATAAATGAATAAAAAATATCTTTTTGGGGCTATTTTTTTCTTAATCCATATGTATGCTTATTTATGAGACTTCAAAACATAACTTGTTTGATAAATCTAAGACTACATAGTGACATTACTGGATCAACTACTACCTGTGAAGGAAAAAGCGATGGATCAATTGAACCTTGTGATCTTTTTCCATCATTGACACAGTCAATTAACATTTTTTTCAGGGTCTCTTTCATCTCCAAAGCCAAACTGTTTAGCCACACCTGACAAAGAGATGAAAAAACCCTCAAAATTTATATTCCAAAAAGATTTCTCAAACACACTCAAATTATAGACTTGAATGTGATTTTCTTACCTCCACATCATTTGACAGAAGAACTTTATTTTTAAGTGGGACAGTTTCTCCTTCTACAGATTTCATGGCAATTATGTATTTAAATTCTTCATCAAAGGTCACACTATTAATGCCTATTAATCAGAAAAGAGCAATGAAGTTACATATTCTTGAAGTCAACATTAATTCCTTAGTGTGTAGTAGTGAAAAGCGAGAGGGAAAAAAAAAGTCTGTAACAGATTATTCAGCTTTGAATTTTTAAATAAGTACATTCCACAAATTAATATTAACACATTACCAGCAAAAAGTTTCTTAAGATGAGACTGGATAACCAGAGGATTTGTAGACTGTCCTAAAATTTCTAGTAAGTCATCATCTCCAATGAAATAGAATCTTGGAAATGCCAAGCGCTTTTCCTACATAAAAACAAAATAAATCCGTTTTGCCGACTTAAATTGAAACTTATAGACTTTTTTATAGAAAGCTATATTAATATCATCTCTACCTCTAAAAACTCAATCAAAGACCTCTGACATCGCTGCAGCTGGTCAAGTATGGTAATTAAGGTATTTCTTATTCCTGTCCGGGCATTCAGTGATGTTATTCTATTGTCACTTTTGATATCTGACATAATGGATCTTGAGAGGAAAAAAAAAGGAATAATTTATAAAATAATCATTACAATTTTAATCCAAATATGATATACATGTACTTATGTAAATAAAAATTAAAGCACAGGGAAGTCATATATCTGATACATAACTATCCATTTTCAGTATTAAAGATTAAACATTTCAGATTTTACATCAATGTCTCTCCAACGCAATTTAGTAAGTTTCTTGCTATAATTTCTATATCCAAACCCAAGAAGATAAAATGATTTACTTTTATTTCCTTCTAAAAAGTAGTTTTAACTCAATTCAAAAGAGTAAAGATACATATATTTCAGTGTTTCTGAAATCTCCTTGACTTGGTTGGAACAAATAAACCATCTCTTTCTCCCTTTCTAAGGGAACAAAGTACTTGTCTTTAATAAGAAATGATTCTTTAAAATACAATTCTATCACCTCTGCTTCTGCTGATAGGACTGATTTTGTGTTTGTCTGCCTTGTTCATGATCTTTGATGTTTTATACGGTTCCCTTCTTCACATGTACCCCATTAAACGAAATTTACATTACCCCTTTTATTCAGATCTGTCACTGCCATGCATCTGTATCTAGTGAATTCCTATTGCCGATCTTCATTTCCATACATCTACAAATTGTTCCATATATTTGCAACAAGAGAACGTGTTAAAGACACTATAAAAAAATAAGTCACATTCCATAGCACTAACCTGAAGTCTTCATCAACCCTGTTAAAACGAGTTTGTTCTTTGGGCACTGCTCCACGACCAAATATTGGTTCCAAATAGACCCATTTCCTTTGAATTTGGTTTAAATTTTGCAGATACTCATCCAACTCAGACAGTTTTTTCTCCCAGAGAGACACTTTATCTTCAAAACCTCTGTAATACGGAGAGTCCTTGAGGGACTGTAGAAGACAGTGATGATCTCCAACTTGGTTGACTATGTCTTTCCAGTCTTTAATAAGCCTGATAGCCTTGCCTTGACTATCTTCATAATCTGTTAATGTAAAGACAGCTGCAACTCCCCATAGTTCAAGCTCACGTAATGCTTCTCTGATTGTAACTTCACCCTGGGCCCGACAATTCAAATCCTATATAAAAGCATAAATAGATTTTGTTTAAAACTACAGAGCCTGAAGTTAAATATCCATTTAAAAATATAATGGAAATTCTATTTCTACAGCAATAAAAAGATAAATATGCAGACAGAACAAAATATATTACATAAAATAGTGTCCATTTATTTGAAATTATTCATACTTTCAGTTCTGTTGCTTTTTCTATGATGGCATCCGTCACTTTTAGCAGATCTCCAAATAACAAGCCCTCAAGTGTAGTGCCTCGGGGAAGACCCAGAAGACGAAAGAGATCCAGCCAATGGTCTGGAGAAAGATGTTCTCCTCTTACATATTTTAGAAGTGGAATTATCATCTATAGGAAAAATGCATATGTAAATCCATCTAGTCTTTATGAAAATTGTACCTGTTTGATTACGGAATGATACACTTTTCAAAGAAACAAACAAAAAAAAATTACATTCTTAAACTGAAGTATATTTTTTTTAATTCCTGAATCTAATGTTTAGGAGTATAACTCTGAGGAAAACTCATTGCTAAATTGTGTATCTATGCTAAGTGCGATGACTGTAAGGAACAATGACTGTAAGGTTCACAAAACTAAGTGAAATGTTCAAAACATTAACAGAAAATACTTTATTAAATTGTAACTAATTTTATCATAAGAAAATAAAAATGAGCTACAGAAAAAAAAGTGTACCAGTAACGTTGAAGGTTTTTTTGCTTTATAACCCCTTTTTGTAATTAGCCTCTTACTTTATATTTGTCCAGTTCTTTTTGCAGCTTTACTGTCATTATGGTATGTTCTCCCATCTTCCTCATTTTATCATGCCATATAAACAAAAATTCTTCAAATAGGTATGTTTTACTCCTGCATGAAAATCAAATATAAAAAGTTTGTAACAACACATTACTACAACCACACAAATATTCCACTTAAAAAGTAACTAAATCATACCTAAAAGTAATCCAGTCTTCCCTAGCTTTTTCACACAAACCTTGATGAAAGTCTTCATACAATGCCCAGACTTTTGCACAATTCTTAATATCTTGATGCACAACTTTTGACAATGAGAAGTCAGGTTCTTCCAATTTAAAATGATGGCATTCCTCACTGTATAAAAATATAATTGTATTATATATTACATTATTATATTACACATTTATGATTCAAGAGATGGTGTCTTATGGAAAAAATTATACTTTTTTTTAAAAAAAGCTATGGCTTCATTGAAGGATGTTGCTGCCAACTGCAATTTCCTTATAGTCTCACTTTTTAATAGAATTAATACAGAAATACAAGGGATAACACTCCTACACAGAGATCTTCTCCCATATTCACAAATAAATTTCCATAAACTTTGATTTCTTTCTCTTTTTTGAGGCAGGTGACCAAAAGCAAAGCTCGAAAGAAAATAGCTGTCAAATGTCTCTTCCTATTAGGTAGAAAGAATATGCTGACTTTATTTACTATCATCTCTAAGTGCCAAGCTAAGTATTTAAACAGCAAACTTTGTCCACTCAAGATGTGCTATAATGAGTTAAGTGAAGTTTGGCACCTGGAGAAAAAAACCTTTTCCTTTGCACAAGAGTCTGTCAGATAGGACACTTACATTACTAGAGAACTGAAGCATTAACACCCCCTTCTTGGACTACAATCCAAGTATTCTCTTAGCGAGAATTTCAGAAGTCACAGTCAAGCATTAGTGTATTATCTTATGTAAAAGCCTAAAAGGCTTCTTCAATTTTTCATTAAAAAAAAAAAAAATCTAGAAAAATTTAACTTTAAGAAATCTATGTTATGTAAAATCAACAAAATGGACCCTAAAAAAAAACAATTTAAAACATGCAATACAAATAAAATTAAATTATTATATTCCTTAATCTGCTGTGGTAACAATTAGCTAACATCTTCTCAGATACTATTGCTGTTATAAGATCCATACATTATCACAGAATCATAGAATGTTAGGGGTTGCAAGGGAGCTAGAAAGATCATCTAGTCTAACCCCCCTGCCAGACCAGGATTACCTAGACCAAGTCACCCAGGAACGCATTCAGGTGGGTTTTGAATGTCTCCAGAGAAGGAGACTCCACAACCTCCCTGGGCAGCCTGTTCCAGAGCTCTGTCACCCTCACTGTCAAAGGGTTATTCTTGTGTTTTCCCTAAACCATTAGTGAATAAGGTATGCAGAGAAATAAAGATACATACATGAGCTTTTCTTTCGTGGTTTCAAGTTCATCAAATTCTTTTTTTTTTTCCTTTATGATCTGAGCACTTTTCTCAAGCACATCCTGATCACCTGTTTCAATGACATCTTCACTTGGCTTTAGCTGATCCCAACAGGCTTTAAACTTTTCCAGGTCTTGAAGATATAAATTAATACGTGAAATCACATTTCCTTTCATCATTTCAATCTGTAAACCAAGAGTTAAAATTAAATTCCTGCAATGGTTTGCAACTACAGTTACGATCAAAACTTAACTTCAAAACTTGATCTTTTGTTTGGTTGTTGTTTTTCTTTATTTAAAGGAGGCATGCTGGTAGCATAGACCTATTTATTTGGTCTATGCTAATCATTTAGCCTGTATCTCATAGTAGATAGAAAAAAATGCTAAATTCGTATGGCATATTGATATCTTCAGTAGAACTTCGAATGAGTTTAGCAGTTTGCCTATGTACTGGAATTACAGAACAGCACATAGTTTAGCAAAGTTGTGTGAAAATAAAATAATAAGCATCAGTACTAAAAACATGATGAAGTAATAAGAATGATATCTTTTAACTCATTCTTTTTTTTTTCCTCAGTTAACCATTGCATTCATTAACTCTGTGATCAGAAAGTTGAGGCAGAAGTAAAACATTACGTTCACTTCAGCATCAGTTCAACAGAAGTTTCACCTGGCTGTTGTTTAAACAGTTTAAATATTCTTCCTTTAAAGGCTCTCTCTCAACACAGTAATATTGGTGTTAACACTGAACTAAGATCCTTTATAGATATAATCCTTTCTTAGACTCTCCAGACTTAGTCAAAATTAAACAATTTCAATATAGGTATAATATTAATTTTTCACTGTTACCTGTTCTGTAATCATAAGCTGATGGCTCTCCATCATTAATTCAAATTTATCCCATGTAGCTCTCAGATTACTGATAGTGTCCAAACCTGCACCAGCCACAGTTCGCAAAAGTTTGTTTTTATCTTCAGCCTCTTGAAACAGAAGAAAAATCTAAATTCAAACAGATTTAAAATAAATCCTATTTATCCAAACTATAAACAAATACATAAGAACTATCAGCTGTGTATATACAGATTATATTATTATATACAGCTGCTTTTTTGTTATTTATAGAATAACATTAGAACACTAGAAATAGTATCTGATGTAGAGAAATTCTAAATCTTAATACTGACATGAGCTACACAGAAGTGAACTCTTACTATGGAACAGGTATGTGCCTGTTTATATTCAGAGATTCACTCAATCAGATTCAAGAACAGAAGCAGAATTCAGTAAATATGTACATGTGTGATAGTTTTAGATAGGATGGAGTTAATTTTCTTCATAATGCCATGCTCAGCAGTAAAATTGAGTGGAGTAGGGTTTAGATAGATTAGACATCTAGCTGTCCCTTTCCTTCTTCCCTTCCTTTTTCCTTCCACTACTAAACTATTTTGAAGAAGGGGTCCTTCATGAAATAGGTACTCGATCTACACAGTATCAGAAGACAGTTTGGATGTGAAATATATACTTGTTTTCAAAGAGACAAGGTAAGATTGTGGAAGAGAAATACACTGAATGCTCCTACAGGAACCAAATAAAACTTAAAAAAGATTCTGTTTGGAAAAGCATCAAATATGCTACCCTGAGTTTATATTTTCCCTCAGGCAGCCACTTTATCTACTATTGGAGACAAAATACTGTGCTACACAGATCACTGCCCTGATTCCATATGGCCACTGCATGTTTTAAGCCAGTTATATTAAATATGTTTCCATAATAGAAAGCAATTACATTTTTGATAGCTGTTGTGATATGATACGATACAATGGTATCTTACCCCTTCCTTTTGTTCGTGTAGGTTTAAATATTTTAAATTGTCTTCTGCTATTTCCTCTACAGTCTGGGGTCTTATCACTAATGTTTCCATGGCATCAGTGAGAAATGAAGAAACATCACATAGATGTGCTATATATAGTTGGAAAACAAAGTTATAATAGAGAAAATATTTGTAGCAATAACTATTCATTTAAATGTCCTGTGATACAATGTGCCATATGATAATATACACAAAGTATTTCCTTAAAACATTTTTACACACTGCTTCAACAAAAACTGTAGGCTGGTTTTAACACATAGCTTTTCAAATGTAATCCACTGTGTTCAGTGTGTGATTTAGACCCTAAGTACCAGAGTATCTTCTAAGAATTACACATAAAAACCTAAGACATTTATATACACATTTTTAAAACCTGCATAGGTCTTTTTTGGGTTAAGTGGAGAAAAACGGAATTGTAAATTGCTTTGGGGGGTTTCAGTGTTGTGTTTGTGTTGTTTTGTTTTTTTCTAACTAACTAAAGCCACCTTGCTTTAAATATTGAACGACTCATAAACAAAAGCCTGATTAAGCCTATAAAGATGTGTTTTCCTACCAGGGTAAATCTTTTTATGGTACTGAAAAAGGAACTGCTCAACTCCTTCAACATCAAAAAAAGTTTCTCCCTGAAACAAAGACATTTTCCTCCAGAAAATACCAACACAACACACACACACACATCACACACACATGCCACACACACGCAAAACACCACACGCACGCACCACAGAACACGCACAAAACACACGCGCACTACACAACACACCCACCACACGCACACATAACACACACCACACAACACACACATGCAAAATATGCACGCAAAACACACACCACACACACCACGCACACACGCACCACAGCACGCAAGCACACCACACACGTGCACACGCACAACACGCACGCACACCACACGCGCACACGCACCACATGCACACCGCACGCGCACACAAAAGACACATACACAAAAGACACACACACAAAAGACACCATGCCCATGCACAAACTACACGCACCATGCACACAACACCCACCCCACGCTCACCACACCTACACGCACCACACCCACCCCACACCCACCCCACCCACAAAACACACCTACCACGCACCACACACCCCCACACCACAC
>JANHGL010013148.1:0-46038 GCA_024611195.1 Ceyx melanurus | reverse complement strand
GTATTTTATACAGAAAATTATTGGAGCTTATATTTTTACTTTAAGACGTAAGTGGAATATTTAATTTGTTATAAAATGGGGTTTTTTAATTAAAATAAATTACATTGATCAAAATTACTTTTGTTAAGTCAGGATATAAAATTATTTTATATGGGATTCTAACAATGAAAAAATGAATTTTATTAAGAAGTGTTTTAACTGTAAGTTATCTGAACCCCTAGATAGAAGGCATCAGGACTGTAGAAGCATTTGTCCCTGTTCTAGAGTTCACCTGCTACAAAGAACAATAAATAATTTTGATAGGTATGGCTACCAAATTCCTATGATGCAGAAGTGCTTACTTATTATGGAAAATTCCATTTATCGGATTAAAATAAACCCTAAAAAATCATTCTGTACTTGAGGCACTCAGCTACAAAACAGCATATATGCAAGTTCAGGCAAAGACAAAATAGGCAAAAATTCACAAACACTGAAGGCAAGCTGTAAAAAAAAAAAAAAAGCAAAAACCAAAAAAAACCCCAAACCATGGGAATTATTCTTGTATTCATACTTGGAGCCAGTGCTTCAGAGTTAGAATTATTGCCCCGTGCACTCCGTGAAAGAAGCTTTCTATGCTGGATAGACAGTCCAGCAATGGTACAGTTTATCTGTAAGGATATCTCCTGTAGGGAGATGCAGCAAGTTATGTAAACATATTCATAATAATTATTTCTATTGCATTGAAGTTAGTATTGTGACTTACTGGGTGAAGAGCATGATATGATTTGCATAACAGGCAAATGAAACTTTATTTTTCACAGTTTGATTCTCAGAGTCATAGAGAATGCAATGTGCCCTGAAATATGAGTTAGCATTATATAGAACACACTCTTCTAAAATATTTCCATACTCAATGCTAATTCCTCATTTTACTTTGGTTTAAGATGCATTCCATGGAAAAACGACATAATTGTTAAATATTCATAGCTTTTTACGTTGCCTTTTTATTTTGAGTTGGTGCAATGCTTTAGACGAATAGTTTCTTCTCCATGGCCAAAGCATCAATATTCTCAATATTTAGCTTACAATATTTCTTTCAGAATGTGAAGCATGATTTACAGGAAGGCCTCAACTTGGGTAAATAACATTGCCAAGAGAAGAGGGGTTGGTAATGGTGTTAGATGTGAATGAAAAGTGTACCAGCAGTTACTGCTGCAATGTCACCTCTATGACTGAAAAAAAAAAGCTGGTGAAAACCAGGCAAAGTTTAATTTTCTAACGGAGCTATATTTTAGAAGTTGTGCATATAATGCTATTCAGCTTCCAACATTAAAAAAGCCCCAAATAAATCTATCAGGAAAAAAAAAAGATATATTTTCAGAGTATGGCATAATACAGAGCTGCTAGTAAAATATTTCAAGTAACATATAATAAACCTACCCCCAAAGAAAGAAATCCATGAGAACTGAAAAAAATCTACCTATTCTGATAGGTAGATGTAGTCTTACTACATATTCATAATTTACAGTTAAAATAATAAGCAAATGTATACAATATAAAGCTCAATTATTCCTGGAATTAATTTTGTTTTCACACTGAAAGAAATACTTTATTTTGCATGGATCTTAATCTGCACTTTTAAGAGATTCAGAAATTTCAGAGGTTAAAATCTAGCTGAATTATATATAAATAAACAACTGAGGACTACAACAATGAAAAGGACTTGCATAAAAGAGACAAAGCTGTGTCTTCAGATGTAACTAGTGAAGAAAATTAAATTAGATGAGGTAAAGACATGCAGAGTAGAGAGAGTTATAATAATTAAGCATGAAATACGGTCTAAGAAATACACTAAAGGTCTGTAATCTGATTAGTTAGTTTAAGACAAGAAAAAAATAATGAGGATTTTTTCTCTTGCCCATTTCAAAGTACAACTTCTAAACTTCTGTTTTAAAAAGGAAGCTTTTGACCTAAAACACTGTTGCTCATTTTCACACACATGCTTCCTACAACCTAAATAAAAATAAAACCTAAATAAAAATACTTTGCATTTTGCTCTGTCTGCCAGGTATTTCCTGTGAACATCCCATCCAAAATCTCTTGGTTCTAGTAACTAAAGTCTGTAAAGAAAATCCTGGCAAAACTGTAGTTCTAAGCTTCACAAGCAGCCATTTTAAACAGAAAGCTGGTTTCGTTGTGTTGACAATCACATTTTAAACTGATTCCTTCCAGATGAAAAGATGCTTTTTCAAACAATGTAATAAAAGTGTAAAGTCAGATGGTCTAAGGAAATAAAAGTTATTTATCTTGTTTTCCGATTATTTTTTTTTCCCCTGATACAGTAGATTTTTTCTTTTAAAGAATAGGTTAACAATTAATGGCTACTAGAAGCCCAAATTACAGAGAAGTAAATAATAATTTGACTTTTCAAGAAACAACATGTAATTTCAATTGTTTTTGCATCTCATGATGCATCCACTTATTCTGTTTACGAAATCTTAAATGTTAACAACTAGATTTACATAACAGATAAATCATTCTGACAGCTGACTATGGAAAATGTCATCAGTAAATTACAGAACTATTACCTTTGATAAGAAAGGGGTTTCATCTTCAGATCCTTTTATCTGCCTGCAGCTGGGCATGACAGCCTAGTACTGGATCAGATTTGAGAGATCCCCCGCCCCTCCATCAGGGCTAGAACCAGTTTCTCACCTTTTAAATACAGGTTTCATTTCCAGAGATACTGATGGCACTATATACACACCATTTCAGTGCAAGATGTGCAGGGACAGATATGCAAAAAAGCAGCATGATCCAAAAATAAGACTTAAGGTTAATTTAGCCACTTAGCCTTAACAGTAGTTCATGAAATCTTTGATCGGAGGATATGCAGTCGTGGCTGTGAATAATCTCAGAGTGGTCTTGGTTCCTGACCTGAAAGCTCCTCACTAGCTGAAAAGTTTTGTAGTATAGTATGATATTTTTCATACACTAGACTAAAAGCAGCTTTGTAAGAAGCATAATCTATTTAAACAAGATGTTTGAAACCAGGAGGAACTTAATATGGTAAAATGATATACATTGTTGGATGTTAAAATTATAAGGACTAAAAATTTAAGTTCTGCTGATCTTTTGATAATAGAGGAGATAGATAAAATTAACTGCAAACAAAGTATCTCTTAAAGCAGTCATCTGATGCCAAAACTGAGGAGCTATTGCTATAAATACCAATATTATAATGTTATATTAGGATAAAATATACATTTGGTAAATCATAACTTTAAAACAATCTGATTATAACAATGTTTGAAACTTAAAAAATACAACTTGGACTTTTAAATAATACAGAACAGACACTTAACCAGGGTCCTGCACCTGGGTCAGAACAACCCTCACTATCAATCCAGGCTGGGAGATGAGGTGCTGGAAAGCAGCTCTGCAGAAAAGGACTTGGAGGTGTTGGTGGATGAGAAGCTGGACATGAGGCAACAGTGTGAGCTTGCAGCCAAGAAGGGCCAATTGCATCCTGGGCTGCATCAAGAGAAGTGTGGCCAGTGGATGGAGAGAGATGATTCTGCCCCTCTACTCTGGTGAGATCTCACCTGGAGTACTGTGTCCAACTCTGGAGCCCTCAGCAGAGGAATGACACGGACCTGATGGAGTGGGGCCAGAGGAGGGCAAGAAAGATGATCAGAGGTCTGAAACACCTCTCCTACAAGGTCAGGCTGAAGGAGCTGGTGTTGTTCAGCCTGGACAAGAGAAGGCTTCAGGGAGACCTTCTAGCCACCTTCCAGTACCTGAAGGGGGCTATAGGAAGGCTGCAGAGGGGCTGTTTACATTACAGTTTTAATGAAGATTTTACTCAAGACTGTATCATCATTTAAATTTTATGGCTCAGCACCCATTTAGATTAAGACAGCAAATTATGATTTTTAAGAAATAAGTCCAAACATAGCATAGACTACCAAATGAAACTGAAATCAGTAAGACCAGGTATTGCACATAGGTTTATGCAGAGTAAGGCATACAGTAAAGTGAGAGTAAATAACATAAGAACAGTTACAGGGAAAACAGATTACTCCACCTAAACATGTCATGATATATGAAGAAGGAACACTTGCTAAATACCTGGAAGAAAATCTCAAGTTCTTTTATCATGAGGCACCTGGAGTCTATGCCAAGGCATCTTATTTTTTTTTCCTCTCACTGCAGATGTGTGAGCCCCATTCCCCACAGGGCCACATGAATCCTGTCTTCCAAAGTGCAAGGTGTGAGGATGGGTGCTGAGGAGTGTGGTGGTTTGCCTGAGCAGGGACTGTAAGAGCAAATTCTCAACCAACAGGAAAAGACAGCAATGCAAACTCCCTCTTCAAAAAGTAAATGGACAGATTAAACAGCAGATAATTTTAATTATGTACTACAAGAACTTGCCATGTCCCTACCTAAGTTTTGTAAGCTCATGCTCCCTGAAAATATGAAAATACTAGCTTATCTAGCACTGAGCATTTCTTCTTTAAAGACATGCAAAGCAAGCACAAGGGTTCAAAAATTCAGGTCTGTGACTTTTTATCCACAAAAGACAGCAGATTTCATATAGTTTCACAGTTAATGGCAATACACTGTTCTTCACAATTTCAATTACACTTCTCAATTCACTAAAACTTAAATGACACCACGTTTCATATGATATATCACACAGGAATGTGACAATTATTTGTGATACTCTAAATTACAGGTTTTTAGTGAAGTCTGCAATACACACAATAGCATGCCAGAAAAATGCCAGTGTAGCATAATGTAACCCACAGAATCATTCTGCAATGAGTGGGATAGAGAAGCAAGATTAGCAATATACTATGGACTATGAGGATGCATTGGGATAGATAATTTGCTACTGTAGTGCCCCTTTTTTGCATCTTCAGTCTCATTTTATCTAGGCTTGTACAATTTTATAAGTTCTCAAGTGTGAGGCAGGCTGGTAGGAGTAGAGAATAGATGGATATATGCATAGATATTTCTGAAGTGCTAGAAGACCTTTCTCAGTGTTCAGGTGGAAATTACTGTTCCCGTAGTGGGGACACAACAGCAGAGGTGCTGCAAGATCACAGACTCTGAAACTGTCAGCAAGTGGGTCTCTAATAATAAACAAGATTCTTGAAGATAGCAAGCAAGACTGCGTTCAAGTTCACTTCTGATCCTCTTGGTATAAAGTGCTAACAAGAAACCAAAGGGTGGGGCAGATATCTGTGGGGGGGAATGACATCTTAATCTACCACTTCTACTTGAATCTTAAAGGAAAGCCTCAAGTCTGATCATCTGATACCACAGGAATTCATGCCCCCTGTAAATAGAAATGAATCTCTGCTTCATAACTCCTCACTGGGAAAAGGGATTTTTGGCATGACTGACCATGAGACACTTCCCTGGTCGGCAATTTCATTGAAGGATTCAGGCACGGGGTAGCCAAGTATTTGTATTTTGTATAACACTTATTTGGCAGCCTTTTGATAGGTCTCCTCAGCCCAGCTGGAAGAGCACACATCCAGCTGGGCCCCAGGAACAGGCAGCAATGATTGCTGGTGAGTGCCAGAGGCTGGTGCTTGCCTGCAGAGCTGGCAATCCCACAAGTCTCCTTCCCTGACCTGTTGGCAATTAGAAGCAGCAGAGGATCATCTGCAGCCATCTGGGAAAGCCAGGCCTCAAGAGCATGGCTGTAGTCTCTCAAGCACTTGTTGTCACATCAGACAGGCAATGGACAGAGGAGAATTGGTACAAAGGAGAGTGACAGCAAATTCCTTAATTGATGAACTATTGCCAATATCACGTAAATCAGGAACTCTTCAGCTTTTGCATGTTTGCTGACAACACAACCGTTCAGCTCCTGCTTAGTCTTGGCTGTTCTCCCACCTACTCCACCCAGAGCTGACAAGTTTTGTGCATCTTAACCTAATCCCACTAACCTATGAGTCAGGATGCTATTAAAAAAAAGGTGTGTGGTCAAACAGACAATTAAAGATACAAGAGAGTAGATAGGTGGTGCTGAGAACAAGACAAGAATAGTTATAAAGCCATTGGGCTGTGTAAACATGAAGGTAATTATTTCTCCCTCTCAAACCAAATTCAACATTAAAAAAATGCAGTAGAATGAAGTCTCGATAATTGAGTTTTGCACTTCCCCAGGAGCATCTAGTTCTATGAAAGGCTAACAGCACTTTAAACTGCATTCAAGATTGATTTATAAAGTTGGAAACCAGGACACTACTCCCTTTTCTATTTCAGGCAAGTTAAGCAATGAATGAGAAAGTAACAGGTTTCTTGACTGCGAGACTACCAACAAAGCCAACTGTAACCCAGAACATTTACTGTTAAAATTATGAGCCCATGAAAATCAGAGTTTATAAGAACAAAGTTGTTTACAGACTCAAAATAAAAGCATCCATCATTTTAATGCTGTAACTCCAAATTAAGACAATGCAGATGGGCATAATTTTCCATTCTTAATACGAGACACAACACCATGTGTCTTTAATATAAATGCAATGTATATATTCAGCTAGACCATTTGTTTATTCTTACATTTCATATTCAAACCTAACTCATTATCAAAGAAGAAGTGAATGAACACAAATGCAGTAAAGATGACGATGATACAAAAATAGGTCATTTGACATAATGTTATTTGTAGGATCTAAAAAGAACAAAAAGTTTTCTCCATTAATAGTTTCAGTTAATCCCGTATCTAAACATTTTGCCCCATAAACATCAGATTATTTTTATGTTGGCTATAAAGCTGTCACTCCTCAATAAACAGATAAGCTCCTGGTGGGTTTACCTCTGCTGTCAAAGATCTGTCAATTAATGCATCATCTCACAAGCAAACCAGAGAAATGTGGGCATATGGCTCCCAGTGAATCCATCTGAGCAGGGGTTGCTCACCACCTGAGAAGATTCATGGTGCTGCAACCCCCATTCAACTGGCAGTGACCAGATGCTCCCAACACAAGTTTGCAAAAGCCCTGAATACTCCCAACTCCTTTAATGGAAAACTATGTGACCTTTAATGCTCTCCTTGACTGAGCCTGACTCTCAATTGAATTTATGTTTTGTGGCTCCCATTTTCTTGTAAGACAAGAAAAGAGTTTGAGGGATGGATCCTTCTTTGAAGAATTTAATTCCCTGTGAAGAATATTTATTTCCATATTGAGAGTTGCTCAAAGTTTGAGGGAAGGGAGCGTTTGTAGGGCTTTTTTCAGTCTTTTTATTAGTTAAGAAATTTCTAGTATTTTGTGAAGACAAAGGAGCTTCAAATTCTTTGAAAAAGATGGTGTTCTATTAAACTGGAAATATTTCCTCTGTCCTTTTCATTATAATGAGAAAATCAGAGGAATGGTTAAAGAAATCCTAGCCATTATTTGTGATAAAGAAGCTTTCCATAAATTAATCAGATTTCTATTGTGATACTGTGGTAACACAAATGGTTAATTTTCAGTAAGAAGCATTGCACCAAATGAAATATTTGCATATTTATTCATAAAAATAAGTACTTTCTAGGCTGATTCTGCATACTTAACTTCAACATAAAGTAAATTAAAGCATTAGGAAGTGTCTTGTCTGAATGGGGCCCTGACACCGTAGCTCACCATAGTTATTACTATTGAAAATGTAAGCACAAATGAGCAGTATCACTATTCCCAGATGTAAACATATTCAGGAGCAGGCCATTTGTAACACTTCTTTTCCCTCTATGTTCCTTTATTTAATTTATTTTTTTCCTGTAATCAATTTAACACAAAATCACATATGGCAGTAGGGAATTCTGAGTGCTGAAGAGAGATGCCTAGCCTCTTTATAGTCATTGTACACAGAATTAGATACTTCAGAAAATCAGTCTAAACATGCCACACACTGACAGAGGCACTTCATATTGCCAATATGCAATAAACACGGGGTATGAATTAATTTCTTATACCCTTCTCACAGATTTACACACTTGAATCTGAACATCTCATAAATTGTTTTTGTTTGCTCCAGAAACTGGATGACTTGTGCAGATGAGAATGCAAGGTCCATGGAGTCAAAGAGGTTTTCCAGGATTAGTTGATTACCTTTTTTTTTTTAACCAACATTTAAGATTATATTGTAATTGAGATTATTTTATTCTAGTGCTTACTATTTATGACTGTTTAAATGTGACCTTCTGTCACTACCTAACTTACTGGAGAAAAATAGCTATCCATGGAATTTCCTTTTATTTTGATCAGTATTGACTGCTTTGGCAACATGCAAATAAAACTCTGTATTAGATCTAGCCTGATAGAAATTTAGTGCAATTCACTGGTAAATTGTGAGTTAAAGCTACAGTAATTTCATGTAATCATCTTCTTTTCCTGGTTACAGAGTCATGCCTAATAAAAAATGAAAATGCTGGTTTGCTTTCCCTGTTGGGGCACAAGTGTTCTACAGACAAAAAATAAAACAAAACAAAATCAACCCAACAAACTTAATTTCTGCTTCCTGAAGTTCATTCACAGATGACTGCTATTCTCAGACCTTTCATTGTTTCTCCACAGTCTGTTTATGGATGTTAGGCAGTACACTGAACACAGGGAAAATAATAACGGATTCAAATCCATATATTTATTTCTGAGAAGAATTTGGAAAACACAACATGCAAAACAACTGAAAATCAGAGTATTTGATTCCTCCACCCCTTCCCTTCAGTAGTAATGGAATTGCATTTTGTATGGTACATTGAAGATTGTAGTGTTTGTTCTGCTACCATTTTAAACATGTGGGTTGTACAAATATCCTGTTACACAATACATATAGGTAATAAGACCCTAAAATCAATTAACATGGAAGATGTCTCTTGATTTAGACTCATTCTCCATATATGTCTATCCATTCTTAATTTTACATTTTGAGACTAGTTCAACAAAATAAAAATACCAGTGAGTCTGGATGACATAAATACCATTTGCATGCTCACTGACTTAAATATTGAAATTAGCTTTGTATTTAAAAATGTATTGACATAATTATAAATATTAATACTTTTCTATTGCAAAAACATGCTTGTCTTTTGAGAAGCAATATAAATGAACACATACTCATCCTAGAAACAACCAGAAGGCACAGATTTTCATTTTGTGAAATTATTTAGCTGTGTAGCAATCAGGCACAACATTCATCAAGAATGGACTGACCACTGATAAGAGCAAATGTGACAACTTCTTCTTACTTATATGGGTAAAAAATGAGTTGCTACTGTATTTACAAAGTTCTTATGGAAAGCCTGCCAGTTACTCAAAACTAGGATTTACTATTTAGAGTTACCTTGATTAAAGGCTAGGTCTTGAAGAGCTCCTGTGGATAACAGGCTTAACTTTAAGCATATGATCACTCCCATTACATTCACTGGCTTTAACTGGATGGTTCATAAAATTAAGTATGTATTTAAATGCCTTTCTGGAATAGAGCCCAAGTCTCTTAAAGGAGCTCAGGCTTGGATCAGTGGTACATTCTGAAGCCAGTAATATTCAGGTGACTAAGCACCATAAATCCTTTTCCATAGTCTGTCAAACTGAAAAGATGTGCAATTTCTCTTACAGAGATCCTGGAAACATTGTCTACCACAGCTAACTGGGAATACCAGTTCATCAGAGCTTGGAAATAAGTATTTCTCTGAACTGGTAATGGCTCAGGCCGAGCTAGTTCAGGAAATGAGGACAAAATACAACAGCCTAGATACTGCTCTACACTGATGCAGCCAACCTGCTCCCAGTACTGAAGCAGTGTTTGCCCCAGTGTCTCTACACAGCTGTGCATTCTGGTCTTTAAGCATATCCTAATAGCAAAATTGTGTGTTGTGAGTATCTGTAATGCTAAGACTTTTCAGATTGTGCTCATTATGCAAGACTACATGTTGGTCAAATTCTGGCAATTGCAAAAAAGGGAGCAATATAAAGAGTATCGAATGTCTGGAAAATGGGTGATTAAAAATATGTCAGATAAATTTGACAATTTTAAAACCATATACTCTTACCCTTCTCTTCGGAAAATAGTCCTAAAACAGTCCCCCAGGCTCTTGTAACCGGTTGGATCCGTTTTCCCTCTTTGAATTTGGAACCTAAAAAAAATACAATTTACATCACAGCATGAGAAGTTGGGGATTTTAAGTTGCTTTTAACTTTCCAATTATTATATTAAACAAGTTATAAAGGTTTTTTTTAATGTATCTGATTCATTATTCTATACTGTTCCTGATATACTTATTAGCACTGTTTTAATAGAAGCTATTAAACTCAAGAAAAATAGAGCTTTGGTAATAACTTTTTTTTTTTGTACTTTATGGAACTCACAGTATAGCTATCACCTTTGACATTTACACCTTTTTCTAGTTGTTTGAAAAACAAGCTGTTAACCCTGTGCCTGATTCAAAGCCCATTGAAACGAATGGGAATCTTTTGAGTCAAACCTGCTTTTTTCAAATCTGAAGTGGAATACTATCATGTGCTTCACTATGAAACGAATCAACTGTGCTCTTTCTTTTCATATCTGATGCAATTACAATAAAAATCAACCAGAGACATGACCAGAAATTAGAGCACCATTCATTTTTCATGATTTAATAATAAGATGAACAATAAAAGCAAGCAATGAATTATTTTAATTGAAACCTTGTTTCCTCTATTTACATTTTGACAACAATAAAGATTTCATCAGGAAGCTTGTGGCCTTGAAAGGGAAATTCTGATTATGAATTTAAGACTGTAAACAACTTTTTATTTATGATTTATGGATAACAACAGTAAGTTTAACAAATGATGTTATTTTACTAAGTATCTCAGAATACCCTATTGCTTGCAGTTTTAAAACTGCAGACAACACATTCAACTGAACAGTATGGAGAAATTGTGAATATTTTTTTTAACAATAAAACTTCTTTTTAAACTTCTAAAACCATAGATTATTGATGCCAGCTGTCCTGATTTGAGTGAGAACACCAATTCTCAATTGACACCAGCAATTTCAGCTTACAATGGTCCTGTATCAGACAATCACTAACTTGGTTTTATCAATAAGTACAATAATAATTCTACACAAGAAATAGTGATCAACAGTTTCAAGGAATAACTGACATTATAGCCAAGTATGTCATATGTCACAGGTATGCTGCTGTTCTGAGAAATATCTATTGTTATTTTTTCTAATCATGATACTGAATCTCATTAATATGTAATAAATAAAGTGGTTTTTTTAGCTCAATGTTAAAATGCAATGTTTTTCTCAAGAGAATTGAGTAGGGTAAAATCAAGGTTTTTATTGTGGCAAAAGGGATTCATTGTTTTGAACATCAGTATTCCCTAAGCTGTGTTCTGTGCTAACACATCTAACATTTTATTCACTTTGAGGAAAACATTTCCAGTGATGTAATACAATTCTTTGGGAAATTATGAAGGCAAGCCCACACCTTCTTTGAAAACAGTTAGGAAACACCGAGTCCCTCCATAGTCCTAATAAAAGTAGTTCAGACACATCTGGGATCTCTATCTGGGGTAACCTCTTTTATTAGCTCAAGAACTTGCTGCCAAGTTGGCAGAGAGGAGAATGCTATTCAATAGCTTACACCAAATAAGAGCTGATGCATAACATTTTCTCTGAAAAGAACCCTTGGGAAGGCTAATAGTCGAAAAAAAATACCTCAGTGCCATGACACAAAGTCCAACAGTAATATCAACTCAAGAACCTTTTACATTATGGCAATCAAGCAATCAAAATTATAACAGAAAGTGGACTCTATGAACTTTTTAATATATCCAAGACTTGATTATTTATACCTCTCAGTTCAATTAAAAAAAATGGCTTTCTTTTGCATGAAGAAACCCTGCAAAAAAATCAACAGTAATGAACTTTTCCCAAGTATTTAAAAAAGAAAGCTTTCTTAACCCAAACATTTTTATCCAAGATTTGGCCTCCTTGTAAGCTCAGAACAAAGCATTGTTGTTTCTGAAACATCCTCTGAATGATGCATCTTCATTCTCTTTCACCCTGCAAACACTCAAGGATGAAACTAGCATGTGTGTCCTGTATACACAACTGTTTGTAGGACTGGGGATTTACTCCTTGACTCACTGTGGATCTTAAAAACATGGTGAACATCCATATATAATTTTATTTTGCACTTAAACACAGTGTCAGCTTCTTAACAAAATTTAAATGAATTAATAAAAATGTATCTTTGATAGCAATATAAAAATCACAGCAGAAGAAAAGCAATAATACTACATGTAATTTATATGTATCAGATGAAGGTTAACTTTTTGCTGAAGAAGTTAAATACAAGGAGTTTTACATTTACTTCAGTTTTTTGTTTTAATGTAGATAAAACTTTAGTATTAAATGAGTCCATTTGTAACACTGAGTCACATAAATAGCATATTCCTTCCTTTAGGGTTTTTGGATCGATTCCTTCCCTAGTAAATCTTTTTTTATAGCTTTAACAGCAATCCTAAAATACATGCCAATTATGTGCTTCAACCTAGATCTGTGAACTGGCTTCTTTGATTCAGAACTGCTTGCCTCAATAAAATAATGTGTCACTTTTTAATGAACTAGCTAATTGATCACCAGCACTTGTTATAAGAAGCTCAGGGAAGAACTGAATAAATGTATGGGGTTTTTTTGGAGGAGGCAGTGGCAGCCTGTATTAGTAATCCTAATAATACAGAACAGTGAAAGCATTCACTTCAAAAAACAACCTGGCCTGTTTTTAATGATTTTTAGAAGAATGAACACAACTGGTGGATACATAATTGCTTTCTCTGCTTCAAATCCATTCTTTTCTAAAATGCATTATAAAACCACTGAATTTCATGCATTTTTGAAAGCTGGATGCCTGCCTTGCATGTTATTAGCTTTGCTAGGACCGAAAAAAAAAAGAGATAATTCTCCAATAAACAGAATTGGAGCTTTAACTTCTGATCTAATTTACTATATTGACATCTGAAAAGAAAGTGCAGGTCACCTTCACAGACATGCTGAACCAACTTATGGGCACCAAGGCTTTACCAAGACGGATGAATGACCTGCTAGTCACTACTAGCATACAACAAGCATCAGAAATTACTGGAAACTCCAACATGTCGTGTTTACTGATAGCTTTATCCCTATAAAAAAATCATCAGACTAACTTTTCCTCTCCTCTCACGTTCCTCCTTCTGGGCTTTCTGGCCAAAATGCTGTGGTACCAAGCACTCCCACCCTGGGAATGCTCACAGAGCTGTGGGAGGCACTCTGGTTCTGGGATTACCTCTCGCCAGATGGGATCACCCCCAGCCCTACTGCCTGCCCTCTCAGATCTTCTTCACAGTTCCCACCTCCAGCTCCCATACTTTGTGGGATCTCATGCCTCTTTCTGGCTTGTAGCAGCAGCTCATAGGTCTTGGTCTTTTTTGCCCCCTTTCAACTGAACAGTACTTTTACAGTAGGTTTGATTGATTCAAAAGTGTCCTGATATTGTTTGACATCAGCGTCCTTCCCTGTTCACTCCTCTGGGACAAATGGTTGGGATCTCAAAAATGGAAATCAAGTAAAACCACTGGGGAGGTTTTGGGGTCTGTTTAAAAGGCAGCATCTTCAATGAAGCTGCATATCTAAAATAATGAAAGTATTTAACTTATCCACACTCATCAGCACTACAACTAATACTTGTGAAATGAATAAACCTAAATTATTGTTTTGACAGCAAAAAAGAGTATTTTTAATTATTAGAACAGTCCTTGATCAATTAACTCTCATCAGACTCAGCCTGAAAACCCACAGTACAGAAGATGCTCAAGTACTTTCATCAGTGCTCCAATCCACTTACCAGTTAACAAGTGATAGATATATTATGGAGCAATGATTCTAAATAAGCTCACGTACTTGCTTCCAATGCCTGAGTTCCTGTAGATTTTATAACAGCCTGCATTTTATTCTGTTTCATAAAATCCTCAGTCCACAGAATGCTTTCCTGTTCCACTTTCTTATTGCAAAAGTCTTCTAAGAAGTCTTTTCTAAGACAGTGTCTACAGGAGAACAAGCAGATGTGGATGTTTTCTGAAGTAAATGGATAAATGTCTTTCTCCCTCTATCAGTTGCTAATACATCTTGTGGATCTAAGTTACCTATTAATCCTCCTCCTTTTGGTTACTGATCTGGGCTGGAGAAAGACATTCAATTCATGCTGAAATTGTTTTAGTCATCTCAAAATCTGAAAGGAAGAAACCAGTATTTTCATATCTAGATTCAAGTAGATAATGAGCAGCTAAATCCCAGATATGTAGGACAACCACAGTGTGATGTGAAGCAGACTAGACACACCAAATTCTTGCTCCTGGGTTTGCAAAGACTATACACTCCTGTGTAAATTCCAGAATTTCTTTCTGCTTTTATGCAGTGCTGTTGACTAGCTCCTCAGCCACAAAGTTCAGAGGGAAAGAAAAACACTGACATAGAGAACCAGGCTTCATACCGTGTTGCAGGGCTTGTCAACAAGTGGAAGTCTTAGCTGTATTTTTCTTCCCTTCACGACTTCCTAGGATTTTGTCATACATGCTACCCTAGTTTGAATAAAGCTCCTAATATTTTTCTCCACGATTGGGATTTATGCAGTACCAAAGCAAATAATCTCAGGTACTGAGGTGTTTAGAAGCTATAAAGATAATTATATGGCATAACAAAAAAAATATAAATTACTTCTGCTATGTTAAATTTTAAACAACTTTAAAATGAATGTACAGCCTTTGGAACATTTAAGACAACATTTATAGCATTTTCACGCTTTCAGTAATTGCTGTGATTCCAGACACTCTTAGCTGTAGTTACTCCAACAACCATAAATCGATAAAAAATGTATAGTCTGAAGCTATAAATAAATACACATTATTTAACAGTTCACATGCTTATAATAAAAAAGCAATTTTAAAATATTTTTATTTGCTAATCTAATAATTTATTAAGCTGTTACTACTAATTAGTGCTATCTGCTCATGTTGAAATTTCATGCAAAACTTTGCACTGTAAAATGGCCCTTGATACTAAAATTTATTTCACTTTTTGGCTCAAGTTCTTTGAGTTCCTTATGTTACTTATAGGATAATAACTAAATTGAGAGTATAATTCTGTCACTTATTTTAACAGTAAATCATATGAGCTGTTGAAGAACTGAATATTAGATTTCAAAACAAAAGACCTAATTTTTTTAAGTGATAGATTTTTGCTAGTGTAGGGCTCATATTTTACATATTATACTATGATGACTATTTAACTGCAAAAGCCATGTAAGAATACAATAGTAACACAGAGATCAGGCAAAGAACAGAGCTTATTCTAAATATTCTCCATAGCAGATATAGATTTGCCTCCTTGATGATCACAGGACTTTTTCCTACTGTTGAGAGTTAGATCAGTATCTTGGTCAAACAAAAAATTACCTAACACAAACTGATGAATTCTCACATTTATCAAAGTATTCATCAAACAGTTGCAAGTCATAAATTTGTCCACTCCATACCTGACCTCTGCCTTATTGCAATCCTGATCTGTTCTGTCCTCTCCCTGTCTGATTGGTTATCTAGCAATCTGTATTTCTGTTTCTCACAAAAAAATATCATAAACTGTCATGAAATACAAGCGGGCCAAAAGGAGGAAATGTTGGAAAAGGAAGAAGCAGATACTTAATTACAGCTGAAAAAGAAGCATATTCAAAGTAAAAGAGCTAGATCAACAACAGATTTAACAATTTACAGCAGAATTTAGATGGAAAAGATTGTCCATTCTGATCAAAATTGGAATCCAATAAGCTCATAATCACTTGCCATCTCCCTTTAGGTTAGCAAAAAGCAATTTGTCTAAGCACTCATAGAAGAAATGATTTAAACTCAGCCTTGATGATGAGAATTTCCCATGAGTGGCTTACTCAAAGCATACAGTGTTTTGAAGATATGTTTCCTGAATTAACAGCATCACTGAATAGAGTAACAGCAAAGTCCAAAATATCACAAAATGGCTTAGCTGTTTCACTGGTACTCTCAGTTTTCTGTATGTCTTTTTCTTAGATCAGTAAACTAATCAGAAAAAGAATTTAATCTGTACTTCCTGCTCCTTTTATTGATTACTTTCTCTTACTTTTATATTTAAGCTCAGCAGCACATCATTCCATCAAAAATATCAGCAGGATAAAAGAAAGCAGTACTAGATACATACTAAGAGCATAATAAAGTGTTTTAGAAATGCAAACTGCATTTTGTCAGCTACTAATGAAGAGCAATTCTACTTTTTTCTCCTGAAGTAATTTTACATTATATGCATGGGACAAACATACAGGAGCTATAATGTCAGAAAGAAATTTACCTTTAAACGTAATTTTAGAAGAGAATATTAAGCAAAAATGAACTTGACCAAAAGCAGGTCAAAGTAACACTTGTAGCTGTTTCATGCAAATCTTTCTCTTTTTATTACTCTAATGAATAATAAAAATAACTAGTCATAGCAGTTACATACAAATAGAACCTTCCTGAGAAAGAATCTGCAGAAACTCATAAGGGTAAACAAAGTATTTTTTAAAATACTGTATCAAACAATGATAGTTTATTTCTGAAACCTCATGTAATATCTTGTTTGCTATATAAATCTTTGAAAATAGCACCATAATGAATAATTTCATATTGTCAGAGATGATGAAGCTAGTTTTATGATTTTAAATATGGGTTGTCACTCGTGGCCTAATACATCAACAGAAGAAATCTGGTTTTCTTTAATTCTGGATAAAGTCTTATATGTTTTCCTTCAAAACAGCTTATAGAGAAACAACAGACAAAGTGATGAGGAATATAAACTAATGACTAGAGGAGATTTCACATGAAATCAGATATTAGATTATATCATAAGAAGGCCCCACTATCCAGTCTTGATTCAGGGAAAAATGAGAATGTGGTTTGGCTGATTTCAGTGAGCAACATGTGCTTGCCTGCTCCAAAATTTATCTCAGTATAACTTTTATTTCAAAATTGCATATCCTCTCTTGACCTTTCTCTGATGGCCTGGATGGACCTTCTGTCTAACCCTGTAGAGACAGTCTTGTGTCCTGTGACATTAATGTGATCCATGGACCCAGTCCTGAGTCTCTGCAAATTATTAAAAAATGTAAATATAAGTATGAATATGTAATCTATCAGTTAAATGATACCAGATTAGAGGAATAATTTTGCTGCCTTTGAAGAGTAAGGGTCTTCTCTATTACTTGAAAAAAATGCAAAGGAAAATCTTAATGCAGCTTTGAAAATAAAACATGTGCCTGATAAGCCAAAGGAAGGATTCAAGCAAGTAATTACTACAGCTCATTACTGGACAATACCTGAAATACAAACAATAAGCAATGTTCTAAACCATTGCCAGCTTAGGAAAATGCAATCAAAATATACATCCCACAGGAAAAAGTCACTTTTTTTTTTGGTCAACAATTCCTATAGAAAGGGCCAAGTAGTTCCACATAGTTTTCTCAACAAAGCTTTGATTTCAGAGTCCCTTATGGTAATCACACAGCACCATTCCTTCTAAGAAGGCAGGAAAATAATCACAGCTTTCTGGCAAGAATATTTTGGGGGAGGATTTTTTTGGAGAGTTGTTCAATACATTTCAGTATTCATTTGCATTTCAAGTTCTTTGATGCAATCAATCCCATCATAGCTCAGTGTATTCTGAACATTTTTTAAAATTATTATTATTATTAAAATGATTTAGCACCAAAAATTTGCAAACCACAATGAAATACACATTACACTTGCTCCCTACGGTCAAAGTAGGAAAGATAACCAAAAATATCTTTTCTCCCAGAGGAAAGAAATGGTCAAATACAGAAATCCGAACTCATTTTCAGTGGAATATAGCCAAAATAAAATTGCGAGTTGCTGAAAGAAGTGTTAGTTTTGCATGTTCACCCAATCTCCTAAGCTTGTGCTGGAAAATATTTAAAAGGGAAACAATTTCATTAATATATTATGGTGAGATTTAAAAAATATTAGAAGGGATACAGACAAACTTACTCTGCTGAAGTAAAGTACAGCTAACTACCCCGCATTTGAAAACCTTAACTCATATGCCCTTTCTTTTTAAAAGACAAATAATTTTAAAAGGCTAATAGTTAATACACATAACACAGACATTACCTGCTATGCATATGCTGCTTTTAATATAAAAATTATTTCTGCTATTAAATTGTATGGTTAAGTGACAGAAAAGGTACAGCTTTAAAGCAGATTTACTTTTTGAAATGAAATGAGTAAACAGAGGAAATTCTGAGTAAAAGACTGAAACTCAACTCTTACCCACCCAGCTGTGCCCTGATATTACAGCTTATATGGAATTCATTATCAGCCAGTGCTGAGTGACCTCAGCAATTCTTAACATACAGTAGGGCATAACAAGGCAAGTTAAGGATGAAATGTTCTCTGAAGTGCTATGATTTCTCTGCTGTGGTGACTTACAGTAAAACTAGTAAAATATTGGACCACTCTTTTCCTTTTTGTAAAACAACTTATCTGAAATTATGCACTTCCTCCTAAAACAAGAAAAAGTAATTTCATACCTTTAAGGAAAGTTTTCTGTGTGTTGAAATGGTAGGTTATCAGTGTCTTTCAGAGTCCACCAACATGCAACTGTATTTTCAACATATTTGTGTGTAACATTAAAATTTAGCCTAGGAAGTGAAGAGAAACCTTTGACAGCTGTGGATAAACCCTATTTTTATTAATTATTTAATATTAACTTATTAAATATTACTTTTAATATTTTCACTGTATAAAAATATTAAAAAAATAGATGAGTTCTCAAAAATTCAATGTAGTGGAAAAGCAGCAGCTTTTTTCAGACTTGGAGATTTATTTCTATTCTTCTAGTAACTATTATAGAATTAACAGTTAACAATAAAATAATGGTGTTAAAAAAACCCCTCAGGAGAATCTAGAATCCAGGTTGTATGCTGTGGTCAGATTACTAATTCTGACTACCCAAAACTGTTGAATCACAGTTGCTACGAAGCTGTCAGGATACTATTTTTTTTCAGAAATAAAAAGCCCCAATCAAAGATTATTTTTCTTATTCGTAAATATATTCTGAAAAACTACTGAAGTTCAAATTTAAGTATTTTATGGCCCAGTTTTAAACACAAAGAAAAGAAGACTTAATGCTGGAACAGAATCGTTAATGGGCTCCTGACAACAGCCATGCAAGGCTACACCTTTGTATCACAACACACTCTCCCAGCTGAAAAAACTCACTAGTTACTCAGGATAGTGTGGAAAAAAAGAGCGTTGTTATTTTAGGAAAGACAGTCACTTGAAAATTGGCATAAAGTGGTGAAAATTAAAAAGGAAGGTTTCGTTTTTTCCCGAAACTCAACCTAACTGCTCCATAAAGTAATGCACAAATCATTCATTATAATGAGTCATAACAATGATTTGTGATCTTCCAAGTTTTCATTTTATGCCCCTCTGTTTTTCCTTAAAGACAGGAGGATAGACAAAGACTGGAAACTTTGGGTCATATGGATCACGGCACCACTGCTATGTCTGGAATTTTCTTATAAATATCCTATTGCTCTGAGGTTCATAGGCCTGACTGAAACAGCAGGGACGATCTCATTTGTACTTTTATAGTTGTAGAGGGATTTGCAAGAGTTAACGCAATTTTCCATAATATTTCTTACTGACTTCAGGAATAAAGGGAGAGTTCCCTTTTTAATCAGTATCTGAAACATTGTTAAATCTAAACAAAAACAGGACTTCTTTCAGATTTAACAGGACTTTTCCAAGTTCTGATAATTTTAAAGACACAAAGCAAGGCGACTTTTGAAAAAGACAGGATTTCAGCAAAGTGTTTTTAGGTAGAAGGCAGTACAGTAATCTGTAGGATATATTTTTCAGCAGATTGTACTCCTTCTTTTCAGACTGTGCTTTAAAAGATTGTTTTTCCAAAGAGAAATGAAAATTATTCCTTTGGATTACATGAAAATCTTTGAATCAAGGATGTTCATTCATGTTTTGTTATAGTGATGTCTATCTCAGAAAACAAACTTGTTTCACTAACCACCAGTTGGAACCTAGAAAAACTTGTCTTTTCATTTTGTACAGGTACAGAAATCTTTAAAGACATTTTGTTCACATGCTTATCCAGGCAGGCAAGCAGACTATGCTAACATGGCTGGATCTGACTCAGCTATTGAGCCCAAGGACTGTAAAACAGGCATGAAAAAAAAAAAAAAAAGGCAGTTCTGGTGTTGCCAAGAAGCATTTCTGAGGGTCTACTACTTTGTTTCTTTATCATGTTTGGTATCCCTTTCATACAACCACTTAGTCAAGTCTTTGTAGTGGTACATGGACTCATACAGAGATAAAACTAACTGATCTATTGAATTGGTGAGTGCCTACTAATAAATTAGTAAATTAGTCTAATCATTGTGCAATATAGTCCGTGCACAGAAACAGGAATCCAAGGAACCCCAGGATCAAACATTCCCTACAATGAGGCCTAAAAGGTGCCCAGACTAAGGTATGAGAAGGACTTCACCATACCTAGATGTTGCAGAATGCATTGTGATTGTATCACAACACACTCAGCTGAAAAAACTCACTAGTGTGAGTGTGTAATAAAAAGAGTGTTGTTATTTTCGGAAAGACAGTCACTTGAAAATTGGCAATTAAAGAAAAAAAATCTACAGCTTGCCTCACTTACGGCCTGAACCCCTCCCAAGAATAAAGCTGACCTTATATGTCTGCAGAAAGGAATCTCCAGTTTCATTACATGTACTGGAGAGTTAAAACCTCTAAAAAGGCTAAAAGCCTTTTTAAAGACTCCTGAAAATGCAAACAGCCGTCCTGCCTACCAGCTAAGAGACTTATCACCTGTCACTTTATTAGAGATCATTTATTAGAAGTCACAAGATGCCAACTTGTCTGTCATGTCTGTCATTGGAACTGGCAGCAGAAACCACAGCCGCACAATCAACAAACACTGTTGCTTTTGTTGCAAGAAGTTCTCACTGTCAGCCTGTGGTCTGGGAAAAGGGCTAATGGGGAAAGTCAATCACAGAGGAATGACTGATGGTTGCATAGGGAGTGAGTGAAATTATGAAAATAGGTGTGAGAGAGAAGAGTGGGATCCTGAAGAAACACTATATATTGAACAGATGGAAAACCCTGAGACAATCATAGGTCAAAACATACACCACATACCATTGTCACAGCTCCTTTCTTGTCACCTATAAAACCTCTAACCAAGCACTGCAATTCTGCAAATGTAGACATAAATAATATCTGAATTATTATGTGGTATTCATTTACTGTACTGTATCAAATTTTAATGATTAAACCCATCAGTTTCCATTATCAATAAAAGCATTTAAAAAATACATTCCATATTTTAACTTTCTATGAAGTACTTCTGTAGGACTTTATATCCCAAGCAATAAATATTAGAAAAAGGTATGTAGCTTTCAGAGGTTTCCTAAACTTACACCACATCTCATTTCCAATGTCAAATGGCATCTTTAACATGTCTTAAAGTCTTTTTTTTACGATCAAAGACACACCTCTGCTCACTGTTCAGTTTAACATACTTCAGCAACTGCTGTTTTCCTTCCCACCACTAGAGCATATGCATGCACAAAAAGAACTAAAATACACAGAGGAAATGTGGTATGACTTCAGAAACTAATTTTCTTTTAAGGACTATGTGAAGTGAGAATGGTTCAATGTCTACACCACAGTTATAAATTATGTCCGAAGAATAAGAGGGATGACCAGAACAGTAATGTATTTCCAGATCTGCTTATATCATGGTCTCTAAGTGCTTACAAAACTCCTGCCCAGGCTCAATACTGTGTGCTAAGAAGTACTTGACCTGCTTCATTTCTTGTTATTCAGTTTAGGTCCCAAGGGCTATGGCTGAGTTTCAATTAATATCTTGAAGAAGGTCTTCAACGTAGGTGATATTGCCAATAGCAGAGCTCTATGACTTGCTGCCTTCAGAAGTGGAAAAATTCTCTAGAAGATGGACACCAAAATATACAAATTGCCTAGTCAATGGATACATACTGGGTAACTAATGGATAAAAGCAGGAAATATTCTGACTCTGTATCTAGATAGCATTCAGATAGGTATAATAGCATTTAGAACTGCTCTTCTACTCCTATAGATTATGTTGTGAGGAATTATATTCCAAAAAATGCACAGGAGAGTCTGAATCAATCAGTAAAAGATGACTTTCACATCTTCTCAGTGGTGTTCTCCTTAGTAGAGAGAACTTTATATCTGTACTAAAAATAAATCTCTTTCTGAAAAAAATCAATCAAATTTACCCATTATTTACACAGCTGATTTAAGTACTTTCCAAAACTGTCACAAATCCATTTGTTTACCAGCAATAAGCCCTTGCTGGACTACTAAGAGGTTTTACAAAAGTCAGGCTGTGAAAAACCCCATCAAGTTATTTCATATATAAACTCAGAAGCTCTAGGAAATCCAGATACGATAATATGAATAATTTTATACACATCATTCCTCGTCTTCTCTATAATTACAAGGAATGGCATGTTCTGTATTACCAAAGAAAAAAGGTTTTAAGGAAGAAATAAAGAACACACTACTAATTCATGTCTTCAAATTCCTTGTTATCCTTGGTGTACATTGCATGTTAGTTAACTAAATATATATCAGTAGACGGACACATGCCACAGTGTTTAGATACCAATTTAACACCTCTGCATAAAGTTATGAGAGGAGAATTATAAAATCACTTTGAATTTACTATTTCTAGAAAGAGTAGACAAAAGTCTTTGAGGATTAATTTCATGCTGTGGGTTAAATTTCACTCTCACGATAGACCAACTATTGCCTGGGGCTCTGCAGATAATGAACCTGCCAAGGGATTAGCAAGGAAACACTTGTGTTATTATAAATCGTGTACACTTCCCTTTCTAACCAACTTCACCCTTCATGACATTAACAAATTACACTCTCTGTCCATGTTTCAGTATAATGCGAGGCTGTGAATGACCCTGAACCAATAGTACATTAGATAAGATCTTCTTAAGGCAGAAATAGCTATTAAATTTAGTTGAAAGACCCAGACCTCCTGAAGTGAGAATGTAAGACATTTTATGTCAGATGTCTCCAAGACCCAGAAAAAAAGTTATATGTAAAATAAGTCTTAAAAATATCAGCTGATGCAGTTTTAAATGACTTATCGAGAAAAGTGTGTAAAATAATTGGCATAACAAAGAAACTGAGGAAATTTTAAGGACAACGAGTCTGCCACAAATAGTCTAAATCAACCCATGAAAAGATGTCAATCACTTGGCTTCACCTGAAAGAATGTATTCATTAAAGAGCTTAAACACATGATTTATCATATGTATATTCGACTAGAACTTTCAATAATTATTTTATGCCTCAGGTCAGATGGAATATTTATGAGGTAAATAGCTATAGCACAACCATGGAAAGCACTATCTTCTACCTATTGCTCTTCTATCTCCTTTGAAGCCAAAGCCTTCATTAAGACACAACATCTCCAGGGTGCAGCACCACATCACTTCTAATCACCACATACTAATCATCCATGTTAAAATAAAAGAGTTATTCTTTGTGCTGGATTGTAAAAGGTGTGGATATTTTATTTCTTTTACTCCTCTTGTTAAGCATCCTAGGCCTGACTCTGTGCTAGCGCTCCCTTAAACACTCTGAGGCAACATGACCTGACAGGTTGTACCTGGATCCCAAAGGTGTGAGTTTATGATGTTGGAGAAGTGGCCAGTTTTTCCTCTTTGCTCCTATTTCTGCAAGTCAGTGAGCTCTGCTTCCCCTCGCTTTAGTTACAGACTGCTGCTCTTCCAGCCTCGTGAGTCATGCTGAGCTATGCCAGACTACTTGGACCTGCTGCATGGCTGGTATTGTTCTCATGTAACCAAAACAGAGAAAGAGTAATTTTGCCATTTGGCTCTTGCAGTACATCAGTATAATTTTCTTTACTGTCTACAGTAGGCAGACGTAGTATTTAATGCATTTCCCTTTTAACTTTCTAACTGGACAATTGAAGGCAGGTAATACAGGGTAATAAATATCTCATGTTTGGGAATTTGCCTTTCTGACTCCTTGGCATCATATAAGGATAGGCAACTGTTCTCTTAATCTACCCATACAACTGAGCCAGTTCAGTATCCCACAGTGGAACCAGACCTTTGCCCAAAATTACTTTTTATAGCTAGAAACTATTAAAATGACTAAACTACTATGATTCGGATGGCCTTACGACTAGGAGGACAGTCAAGTGTCACTACCATTTTACCTTTTCCACTTGGGGATGTAATTTGGTGAATGGGTTCCTCTGATGGTGAAGTCAGCTTAAGAAGGTCACTGCTTGTTACCAGACTCTGTTTTGCTGATGCAAATATTTATGAGGCTATGCATCAGAGGAAAACCAAACACCATCCATCTGAATTTCTGCTTTTAACTCAGACTACTTTACTTTTTCATGATGAAATCAAAACTGCTCTTGGGTGCATGCATAAGATTCACACAAAAACCAACACAGCTTTGCTTTAAATAAATACTTTCATTTTCCCGATGCAGTCTGTTCTTCTTTATACCATAGTATTTCATGGATTCTATATTCAGCATAATATCTTAAGAGACACGCCATCACATGCTGTGTGTCACTCCATCTCAGAAAGTATTAAGCTTGCAAAAGAAAATGCCTTCATCTAAAGGAGTCATAAAGAAAGAGAGCTAGTGAAGAACTGCTGTCAAGTGAAGTGCAAATGAATCGTAGAGGAGGAACCTAGGACAGGTTGTTAAAAAGGACAAAGAAGAGACACAGAGGGAATAAATTTGGTGAAAAAGGGCAGTCAGCAGTGTAGAGTGGACACAAAAAGAAAAAAGACAGATGTTTGGAGCTAGTGAAAGGGAAGAGTAAGGAAAAATGGGAAGCTAGAAACAGATGTAAATGAAATTATCTAGGCCACAAGGATATGCAATGATTTGTGCACATATTTGATGATACATTCTTTAACAAAAACCTTCTCAAAATTTGCAGTGAGTGTAATTGTTTCATGAAAATCATGTTCCCTGCCTCTCTGTGGTTTGTTTTTGGATGTGGTGAGTTTCTCCTGTGAAACTCCTTAAGAGAAAATTTTCAACTTTATAAATACTCCCACAAGATACAATTCTTAGGTCAGGTATATAGAAACAAAAATGTGTGCTATGAAGTTTAACTTTTGAGACCCCTTCTTCCTTAGGTCCACAGGATATTAGATAGTCTGCAAATGAATCTTGATGCTTCAGGAATAAGGGTGCTGAAGCTGGTGTCTAATATGCCAAAGTTAAATGTGGTCATGTGGCCCACGTTACTGAAGAGACACGTTATTATGGATTGTGCAACTCACAGTTTCCTGAAAGCTAATGGCTTTAAATTCACGTTAAATTCACTTAGGATATAACAATAGTGTGTATTTCTCAGTTGGTCATTAGTTGAATAAAAAAATCTAACCAGCTTAAATAAATTTTATGCTATACTTTCAGCCATAGAATAGTGTGCTTTATACTTTGCATTAAACAATTTATGTTCACATCTGTCGCATATTAGTTGCTGCCTCTTTTCCCCCTTCCCTGAGGGGAGCTTCTTGTTTTGAGAGCATTTGAGTGTCTGTACTTCTGGCTAACTCTTGATTTATAAAGGAATAATTATAAAATCAATGTAAATGTATTTCTAATTTTGATATTTCTACTTCCTCTTAATTGACCACGAATTGATACTCTCAGTTTATAGTGGAAGAATTTAAAGAAAATCCTACCAACAAATAGAATAGTACAAATAATTGCTAAACACCACCTGCTTTAATTATATCAATTTTTCCTAAAGAAAATAATAATAATTGGGTGTGAAGGATAAGATCAATCTTCCCTATATAGCAAGTAGTTGTCATCTGACCAAATTGATATCCTGAACAATTTCTTGCCTTTTATGTACTGAGAACTTTCTATTACTATATAGCACATATGGATGAGGTCAGTAAGGAAATGTTTTTTAGTGGACAACCAGGTGTCAAAGATTCTTATTAAGAGATTCATATTTAATGATACTCATCACCATTCTAACAGGCACTGTAACCCGACAAAGAAATTTAGTGCTGAACAAATGTTGTAATTTTATATAAACAGTATCTAAAGAGAAACTCAATAGACAATACATTAATTACAAATAATTAAAATGAATGATTTAATCCTCTGTGCCAGGTGGTAATAATAATTTACCTAGTGAAAGTTTTTGTGTGAGATTTTTTTAAATTTATAACTGACCTAAACTTTGAAAAGAGAAGAGCCAGGCATTGCTTGACAAGCTGAATTAATGTGTCTATCAGCATTAAGCCCATGCTACACAGTGACATCTCTCCAGTAGGTAAACTGCCTCTGAGACTAATGTGTCTTCACGTATTACTTCACATCTCTTTGGCTGAGCTCTGAAATGCCACAGGATACAAATGATCTTGTCTTCAAAATAATTTAAAGCTTGCTGCAATACAGGAGGGAAAACACAGAGAACATGGTCTTGTCAAAATGCAAAATCAGCAGAGGGTGTCGGGAGGCAGAGCTTGCTGTCTGAAATGTGATCCTTCCACACACCATAATCTCCATTTTATTTTGCCTAATGAGGCAGGAGTTGAAACAGTTGACCTGATCAAATTCAGATGGCAGCCCTAAAGGATGAGCCCCCTGCTGCACTCTTGTCCCGACACCCTTTGTTACCTCCAAGTGAGCTGAGACCAGGCTGTGAACCATGTAAATAGGAGGTTTCCAGGTTAATGAAAAGCTGCAACACCCTTCTAAATCGGGACAGAAGGTTATGCTTTTCTAATCCAAAGAAAGTTTCATGAACCTCAGTAATAAAGTTTAATGAATGCTGGTCATTTTGAACCTCACAGATAGACATTTGACAAAGGGAAATAGTTTCCTTAAAAAAATTCCTTATTCTATAACCACTGCTCAGCACATATTGTTAGAATAACATGAATTTGTTTTCTTATGACAAATTCAAACATATCAATTAAAAAAGGATGTCTTGGGAAAAGGTAGTTAATAGTTCTATGAACTGATGTTTTTATTAGGTGATGGCATGTTTGCTGTTTCATTTCATTACTTATCTGCCAAGGAGTTTCTTTCAACACCAAATCAGAATCTACATGCTACAATCATGTAACACATTCAAATTCAGGCCATGTGCTCCAGCTGCTGACACAGATAAATCTTGAAAAACAAACAAAATATAAAAATCATCTACATTATCTTTCAGCATGTACCATAATTTGTGGTCTTTTACACAAAGGACATAAAAATTGGATTCACCAACCACATTTCTACCTAACACTTGAAAGATGAGACTGTGTAGGATAGTAAGACTATCGTGTCTACAGAGAGGTGTGGAGAGACAGGAGTGCAGAGCTTTTTGTTCAACTTTGAGTGTGAAGGGAGGGGGCTCAAACAAAATCTCACAAAAGATCACGTAGATAAATGAAGTGGATAAAGATATACATAAAAATAGTGCAGTGCATCTCTAGAGTTTCATTAATAAGTTTGAATACATTTCCTGGCCAATGTCTCAATTTTTTCTAGCATGAAGCATTTCATGTTATGAAAATATAGATGCTAACACACAGAGAACATATTAAAGTAGACAGCAAGATATCTGTGCCTGCATAGTCAAAAAAACCCATGCACAATCTATTCTTGGCTCATGCATTTACATAGTTTTAACTATTGAAAATGTATACTAATTTAATTTATTCATCTTAAGGAAAAGTATGACAGATTTCACATTTGTCATGTTTTAGGCTTATATCCTGGGTGGCTATTCCTTTTTTACTTTGTATACATTACAATTTTCGTGTTCAGATTTCCCTGAATTGTATTTTTAGTCCCTTTTGCCTTTCCTCAATTAGGCATTTGTGACACTGCTTTTCATACATTCCAGTAATCAGTTCCGAAGCCATTTATCAGGATTTCAGAAGCCACTCTTGAAAAATTAGATACATGTGCTCAGCGTAAATGGGAATGCAATGATTTATGACACAGGTCATTCTGAAAACCCATGAGTTCTTCTCCAGTGACGTGCCAGAAATCACAACTATTACTATAGCTCTGTGATCTATTTATTATACATCTTACGGGTGGTGTGCCACGTCTAATTCATTTTTAATGCGTTACATTTTTTTCTGGATGATTTTTGAAAACAAGATTTGCAATTGTTTAGAGTTTGACAAGAACAGTAAACTGATGGTTTAGTTAATGTTTTAAAATGGATTGATTAAACTATCAGCCTGTTTGCACTCAGTGCTCCAGCTATGAAGACAGTATTGTTTAAATTGCAACAACAGCAGTCAGCAGTTCTGTAAATCATGTGTTATGCATCCCCTTGGTGAAGAAAACAGGGATGCTCAATATAATAAGGGAAGAAAAATTCCTGTGTTCTCTAAGTTTAGAAAGGTGAGAGCATGTCAGTCGCAACAGAAAAAGGGTTTCATCAGAAGTCTGTGATCTCAGTTACCCGCTTAAGAGAGGAATGAGTATGTTCTTGAACCGTCCAGCTCACAAAGCCTTGTCATTTAATCTGCTAGAAAGGTACTTAATGAGATCCCTCCCATTGGTGTTATGAAAGCAACAAAGCAGCTCTGTCATGAACAGAGCACAAATCAAATGAGGTTTTTCTTACTCACTAAAATGCCTGTACACAAATGCACACAGCACGGGGAACAAACAGAATGAACTAGAGATCTGTGTGAGATCTCAGGACCATGATCTCACTGCAATCACTGGGACATGGTGGGACAGCTCTCATGACTGGAACACTGTCATGGATGGCTATGTCCTTTTTAGGAAGGATAGGCTGACAAGACGAGGTGGTGGAGTTGCTCTCTATGTGAGAGAGCAATTAGAATGTATTGAACTCTCCCTGGGGGGCAATGAGGAGCAGGTTGAAAGCTTGTGGGTAAGGATTAAGGGGGAGATTAATATGGGAGACATTGTAGTAGGTGCTTACCACAGTGGGTGCCCAGTGACCAAGAATAGAATGAAGGCTGAGTTACTGAATGCCACCTTTGCCTTGGTCTTTTCTTCAAAGGCCAGCTACCAGGAGTATGTACCAGGAGCTGTATTCCTCAATTAATGCTACTTCACATAACATACTATATATGCACCACAGACATTCTGGCAGAGAACATCTGTGCTGCTCTCAATGTGGGAACTATGCCATGCCTAGCAAGTCTCTGCACAGACACCCCAGTGACAGAGAAGGGCTCTGCTTTTAGACTGAGTCTTGTAATTGCATAAACCTGTTGGAATTAGATCATTACAGAATCACAGAAATGTCTGGGTTGAAAGGGATCTCTAGAGGTCATCTAGTCCAACCCTCATTATGTGTTATAGCAGAAACCTTGCATACATTTAAAGTACGTAAGTATTATTCATCTTACTTACCTTCAGTCATCTTTCATTTGTGTCAAGATTTAAGTCAGTCATCTAGGGTCCCTGCACAATCATTGCAGACATGCATGTCTGAAGTCCAATTTATCCCATCCAAAGATGCTTACCAAGGATACTTGGAATTACTTGTCCTGCATAATTGTTCCTGTCTTTCCCTTGACTATAGATGGAGCTGTCTACCTTTGATAAACTGCCAAAGCTCAAGCAAATGCCCTTAAAGATGGGGCACGTTTGTCAATGATGTGTTTTCTTAGGTGGCTCTTTGGGTTTTAATCAATAACAGAGATATTTCACATGAACCTACAACCAATTTATCACAGTAGAGAGCAGGTCACTTAAACATGCCAACAAACTATTACCAAGTGTCCCTAGACTCCTGCAGTCATATCTTCAAGGCACTGCATAGCTGCAGATGTCCCAGTATTTTGTGGAGATCACCACTGGAGCAGCAATGGTGACACTTGGATAGGCAGTTTGCTCTCACTGGCTTGCTTTCTCCACAAGACCACAGTGCCATGGGGAGACTGTGCTCTTTGGAAATGTTATGTAATCCAGACTATGTAGGATGACAAGGAAAGGTGAAGAAGATCTAGAATAAGGCTGAGGCACAGGAGGAAGTTCAGTGATAGCAGACACAATACCTCAGTTGCTTGAGCACCCACAAACATGTACATGAACGGACAGTTACAATAAATACATAGGTTTGATATATATAGCCACCGGACTTGTCCACAATGCAAGAGACTGTAGAAAAGAGAGATAAAATTACAAAATGCTTGCTGAAAAATGCAGTAGAATTAGACACTAATATGTATTTTGCTTAAACCCAGAGAAAATTTACGAAGCAAAATTACTGAAATTTAGTTCACTAAAATCTGAAAACAAGAATGTTCATTTCATTAAAAACTTTTTCATTAAAAAAACCATGATATTAGCTTTTATACAATGGAAAGACTTTATTTTCTGTCAGATGAGACCAGAGGATGGTAAAACAAAAAGAAAATCAGGAGTTAGGATTTAACCTGTTAGTTTTTCCAAATATACATATCAATTATATTTAAAAATAAATGTGATTTCAGAATGTTCTCATATTTCATACAGGAATGAAGGAATCCCAAAGGTTGTGTTTACATTACTGGGCATTAGGTTTTATCTAGATTATGTTTTAACTCTGTTTCCAACTTTAGTTACTATTTTATCTATGAAGTATAGAGTCAGTGCCACTATCTTTGAACAGAATAATGCATTAAATTGTCTGTTAGAAGGATCATTTCAAATCTTGTCTTCCCGAAGCTTGAATTATGTAAGCACAATTACATTCAGCCTTCTAGTTATTTTTTTTAGAAGGTAAACTCTGCAGTCAGGCATCTTAGGAAGACTGGGTTTGCATTCAAATCAAAGAAAGGAGGTTCCTGAAGACAGAATAATTTCTAAACTACTCAGCAATTTACTGCACATAAGCTCCTGCAACAATAATAAATGCAGCACGCACTCATGATGTTTCATGTACACTGCACAGCTCTATCATCTCTGTTTCAGTTATATCCCTCTAATCTGGATGGAATGATTTCTTCTATGGCAATATTTCTGACTACATTACCTCCTAGATGATTCTGATAAAATCCTACGGATGGACTCATTTCAAAAGGAAAGCTCCTAGAATTAGCTCAAGAACCCTGTGGGAGCATTGGCCATAATTTGATTTGGTTTAAAGATGCTTACTCTTCTGGTTTTAATTAAGTTTAGCTAGCTGTACAAGGAAGAGTGATTCAGAAAATAGGCATTTTTATCTTAATCACAAAACCAAAAATTCATCCCAGAAAGGGCATTTACCCAAAACTGCCATGCACATGCATTTTCACCACAGCTGATGTCAGTCCTTTAAGTACACTTTAATCCTTGAAAGTTTAAACTCTTTCAATATTTCCTCCATAAAGTTAACTAGCAATATTTCACAAAAATTAGGGAATAAAGATAAGAATGATCCTCTTGTAGTACATGCATCTGGCAATTAATCCCAGAATAAATCTTACTAACAACTGAAAGTATACAAAAAATATGTCTCGCAACAATGTCAGGGGCAAAGATCAGAAATAGCAGATCTTAGTTTAAAACACATCAAAGGAAATATATCAAATAGTGAGAAGTTATGGACATTGATTGTTTATTAAAACAGTAACCTGTAAAAAGCTATTGTGAAAATTCACCAATGGCACATAAAGCAGCACTTGCAGCAAGACTACAGGAGAAAGGAGTAAAATGAATTACCCATATCCAAATTCCCCAAACACTATAACTAACACTGCAAAAAGTGTCAATTGTTACATTCCTTTTGTTCCTGTCATTACTTTGATTTTATGCTCCTTATCTAATATAAACTGCACATATTCTCTGACTACAATATTTTCTGCTTCTCTGCCAAAAGCAGAGTAGTGAGAGGGAAAATACCCAGCTCTATACAGTAATGGCATGAGTATACAATATTTAACACTTGGATTCTATGATCTTAAAAGGTCTTTTCCAAATGAAATGATTCTGGGATTCAGAAAACTTTCTGAATATTGACAGGTGTTTTTCTGTTCTTATTCTGGAAGTAACTCCAAACTGCCAGGGAAGAATCTCTCTTAGTGAAAGAGAAGAGCACTATATACAAGTTTAACATGTAGACTGACAAGGCAGATGGACTCCTTACTGCTCTTAATCGTTATGTTTTTCACCATAATCTAAGAAAGGGAAATATTCTGTTGTTATGATAAACACTGATGACCATGAGGTACCCCAATTAAAAACCCACATGGAGATGATGACCTGAGCACTATAAAAGCATGTCAGACTTAGGCTTGAGAATCTACCACAAGAGGTGAAAGGAGTTTCAGTGCAATAGCCATATAGATGATTCTTGAGCCTCAGATAGGACAGTGAAGATTTGACAAGAATAATACTGGAAGGAGATTCTTTTAACACTTGTCAAGAAATGTCCATGGATATGAAATGGTATGATCAGTGAAAAACCTCAAGAATAATACTAGTTTGGAATTACATGCTTGAGGGCAACAGCTGAAGTGCCAGCTTAACCTCTGGTACTTGAGCATATTACACACATGCCACACAGAGGGGAGGTGGAGAAATATATCATAAACAGTGTTAAGACATAAGAATATTCTGTATTTTGAGTGTGCATGGTTCTGCACCTGCAGTATAGACATGCATATGGCAATCATTTTAAGAATGAATCCATCTGACACAGAAATGTTTTTTTTTTAATTCCTGTGAGGAGCAAAAATGTGACCTTCCATCTTGTTATTTTGATTAAGGGGAGCTGTAGTTGAAGAAATGAGAGGCAGGATATTAGTGGCTACAGTACCTACAATAGGATCTGGCAGAGACACATGGAAGTTCTTGTTTTTTACAACACAGTCTATAGTTGAACCATGTGCACAGGTGAACGTGCTGGAGGAATGTCTTAATCAGAGTTGATATTTTTAGTCTTGCCTAGAGCAGTTACACAGGTTTCAATGAAGAATTATGCCATAGAGACTCAGAGGTCAAGTCACCTGCATAGGTTTTGGGAAGGCCAAGTCCAAGTCTGACTTTCGATTCAGGAAAGGAGGAATTTGAACTGGTTCTCTCATTTCTCAGCTATGAGCTATGATGATGAGATCATTGTCTATCCCAGATCAGAGTTTACTCCACCAATGCTATCTTGAAGTTAAGAATTTATTACGTCTTCTACACAGATACTAAATGTATATTAATTTATACTAAGTTCATAAATATATCTATTTAAATACGTATTTCCTCAATGGCTTTGAAGTGTTTCATTGACTCTCTAAATACTCAAAGGGCATGACTGCTGCTAGGCCCATCATACTTCATTTTAGTGACCATGAAAATGAGGACAAATAGATCAAACTACGGTGAGCTTCTGTTTAACTACATGACGGAAACTCGCACAGCTGGAGGCAATTCTTAGCAAATTGATCAGAATTCCTTTAACTACAACTTTAGTAATAAACAGACTTCCATAATTTTCTGCAATCAATCTGAATGCATTTGCAAAATTAGTGAAACACTTGATCTTGAAATGTTCACTAAATCTTAAGTATATAACTTTGAAGAACTAAACACAGTTTATCTTTCTGCCAAATTTGAAAAAACTGTTTATAATAAAATCTTGTGAACTAAGTCAACTTTGTAGAAGATGCATGTTCATAATCAATTTGCTATGTAACGAAACTGGTTGCTTTGTTTTTCTTTTCAAAATTCAGTATTAAGAGTTGTTACCAAGTTTGTATTTCTAGTCCTTTGTTTTGCATTGACTTGTGGAACCAGTAGCAATCCCACTGAAAAGCTGAAGACTATAGGTATGTTGATATTCCTCTTTTACCATTTTTTAAAAGTAAGTATACTTCATCCAACAGTCCAGACATTTAATTTTTTTTCTGGATGGATCTGTTTCTTTTAAGGGGCTTTTCAAATATTCTGTAAACAGGACAATCTTGAATTCCCTTTGAACATAACAGGCATTTGGAAAATATAATGAAAATGTCCTTCTAAAAAAATGTAATTGATCTGGCTTTCACCTTTTTAACAATTATTTCTGCACTTACAGACTGGCAAAATCTGAAAGTAATAGAAACATCTTATTTGCTAAAATAAATGAATGCACTGAAGATTTTTTTTTTCCTAAAAGCCTGTGTTGCAATTCCTCCTAAGGGACCAAAAAAAAAAAAAAAAAAAGATGGAGTTTGAACTCAAAGCAAACATAAAAGCTTTACTTTCAAAAAAAATCAATTACACACCCCAATTTGTTTTACCAGCAGCCAAAGGAAAACCTGGTTAGCATGTCACAGGTTCCAAACATCTTGGATCTACATGTTTCACCAAATTTTACATTATGGCTATTTCTAAGAAAGAAACTAACAATTAGAGACACCTGTTAAAAGTGCCTGTGCTCTGTTCACACTTTACAGAGTATCTTAAAGTGACAGCATATTAAAATGTCAAAGCAATTCTTTTGCATTACAGAAGTATTTATAACAACAGACAGTGCAATTAAATTCTCTGCCCCTAAGTATTTGTACTCGTTTAGCACACGAGAAAAGTACTAAAATACACTGATGTAGAAAGGAAACAACTGAATAGAAAGATTAGAATACTACAAACCACAGAATTACTGATTTCTTGGTGCATGTCTTTTGTATCTAGATTATCCTCCCCTTCCCATTTTATGTACTTCTTAAGCACATACTACCCTTCCACAGAATGTCCAGCAGTCTTAGAGGTTATAGGCCCATATTGTAAAGGGAATACTGCAGATAAAAGAAATATAACCACATTGAAATTATTTATTAAAAACTTTGCCTTTGATTATGTGCCCAGATATAATACAACTTGCACATCAATGAAACATTCTTTGAATTTGATCCCTCCAGCATAGACATGTGTGCCTAACTCATGTCAGAAGTTTCTGAGTGGGAACTAAGACATATTATGGACCATACTTGAGTAAGAAAACAAGATAATACACCTTTAAAGAGTTTCTACAGATCCATTTTGTAGACATCATTAACACAGTGATGCATTTACAGCAAAGTTAAAATTTCCAGCTCGACAGAGTGGATTTCAAAGGGAAAATTTCACTTTGAAAAACGTTTGTTGATTTAGAGGAAAATTCTAACTAATACAAAAGTTTACATTTATCAAAACTGATTTTTTAACAAAAGCTGGTTGAAATATTCCATGTATTAGCTCATGACCACGCAGACTGTCAGAGCAGGGCATGAAGAATACTCCAGCCCTATTTCAATGCTCAGTGGTGTATGAAGGGTTCTGAACCATCTTGGGGCAGTGCCCTAGTGGAAGGTAAAATTACACAATGCTTCAAAACTGTTTCACATTTTCTCATCTATTTAAAGTCATGGATACACATCACCCTGAATTTCAAAAAAATCTTATGTTGTCTTGCCAAATTATCCACCAACACTGAGTGTATGTAACTGATTATTCTGAGCCACAGGACTTTGTGGAGTGGATTTAAGAGTATTGTAATCAAGAGTATATTATTTTCACCCACACAGTGCCCCAGGTTACCACTCTGTAGCAGAAGAAACAAAAGGAACTGTCCCTCATATTTTTCCTACAGCTTTAATGGAAGTAATGTCAAATAAGCTTGATGGTCTGAAAGCTTTAGTACATGAAGAGCAACCACATTTTAACTTCTGGTACACTACTGCTGCTGGGGGCAGTAACCTCTGGCAGAAGGATGTAGGGGACATCTAGGGCTATATTCAGGACACCCTTAGTCATCCCAGCATGCTTCAGGAGACCTCCTATGACAAAGGTGTGAGGATGAGGGAATTTCAGTCCATGCTTTGCTACTGATGAAGGGTAATCATTTCTGTTTTCTTCCTCTCTTGTATCTGTTAAATAGGGATTAAAACCTTTCTGGTGTTCTCAGGACTGCTGAAAAGACAGCTTGCACTGTGTTCAGAATATCTGAAGTACAAGAAGTGTTCAACATCCATATCACTTTTGCAGTTTCACAGCACCTTCCAAAAGAGTAACTTAGTAAACTGTAAGTCTGAAAAGTTTACTGAAAATCTGAATGACTGATGTAGCTCTACAAAGCATTTTCTTCTAACATATTTCTTTCTGCTTTTTGAACTGTGATGCCTCAGAACTTTAGCTGACCCAATTGCTGTTTATTCTGAATTTTATTATGCTCTAGAAAAAAAATCTCAATCTGTTTTTCAAATATGGAAACTTTGAAACACTAGTAGTTCAAGCAAGCTGTCTGCTTAGAAGTTCACTTGTCTGCAGATAACAATAACTTCTTTCCAAAGGCTTCTGGCTATTTATTTACATCAATTGAAATCTGGTGCAACTGCAGAAATTATGTCTTCCAAGAGCACCTGTGAACTGGCCTTGTACTGTACCAGTTTTACGATTTGACACCCAAGACTGAAGCTTACATTATTCTCAAGCAATGTGATTAAGTGGGAGGAAGGACTGTGGGCCAAGGTTTTCAAAGCTGTTTCATGCAGTTCCACTGCACTCTGCCTAGCCAAGAATAGTGGCACTGTTGTAGGCCCAGTACATATAATGCAACTCTGGGAGTTTTTCTAATTGATGCTGAATTCCAATCAGTCACAAGGGTCTGTCCTGGCAGCTGCAAAATGCTGAAGTAGGAAAGATATTCTGACCATTGACTTCTTTCCAGAATTACCTATTTCCATTTAAGAGTTTGTGAGGAACAGGTAAAGCACAGTCATTAAATAACCTCTGTACAACCTTCCACCTAAGGATTTTTGTTCCACTGAGAAAATTTTCTAGTGCCAAAATTACCCTAAAAGTCACTTGAGTTGTCAGAATAACATGAAAAGACAAGAATAAAATTTTGCCCTTCCTTGTCAACAGCCCTAAATACTTCTGCTGTAAAAATTTCTACAAGAATTGCAAAGTGAATAAGTAGAAATGGTATTAATGCATCTAATTGTTTTGAAAATACTGTTTGGATAATTTAGCCCCTGTTATCACAGACAATTCATGTCATATGTGCCCTTCAAAGTCACTTGACCCAAGAAAGCAACAGAGCTCTACTGCAAAGATAGTTAGGAGGCTTTTTGCCACCTGCTAGAAGGGTGCTCCACAATCTTATTGAGATACCCAAAATCTAATTCCTGGTCTTAAATATATTCAGGAGAATTTAGACTCAGTTATTTTTGTCCTAATATTTTGTATACAAAGGATCAGAAGGCCATCCATGTTAATATCTAGTCTGGTCAATAGAGGATCATTAGGTGAGTGTATGGTATGTGCATGAGTGTATGTGTTTTTTTTAATAGCCATAAATTACTGTATCTGCTGAAGATTTAATTCAAAATTTCAACCCTAGCTACATGTTTCACAGAAAAGCCAACAGCTTTTTGTCATTCACAAACATTTGTCATAGTAACAGCAGGGAACTTTTGCAATATTGTGCAATTTTCTTTAACAGGCCACTTCAGGAATCCTTTATTCATTCAAATCTGGCAACTTATTCACATGTATGAATTAAGCATTGCAGAGCTAATAAACGAGCACTGTGAAGAATAGGAGTTCATTTTTCATTTTTATATGGTTTGATATCTCTGACTGAAGATGTTCCACAAACAGTTGAACGGATGTAATTCACCTGAAGTGAAACAAGGAGGTTTCACCCTCAATTCCTTTTCCCCTGTTCCTACTTATTTTTCACAGTGTGGTCCTGATCCTTTCTCTGTCATGAGTCCTTCTAATAAACTGATTCAATTCAAAAATTCATCAGAAATTGTACCAATTAGTCCTTTCCTAGGTTAGGATGTTGTATAGGCTCAGGGAAACTACAAGGTCTACAGCCTGTGTAAGGAGGAGGGACCTGCAAAACTGGAATTTCCTGTCTCATGAAATTGAAAACTAAACTTCAATATATTCAAACATTTTCTGAGACATATGTCACGTAGTGTTATGATGCATTATCTGTATAACAATGGAATTCCAAGACATTCCAGCTTCTTAACTATGTCAAATTGTTCAGATAATAAAGCAATTTGGCAAGTAAAAAAAAAAAAAAAAGAAATATGACAAGGAAAAAAGATACACTGCTATTAATCTAAAAATTCACCTTTCAATGTCAAATTAGAAAAGTCTTTTACCTACCATTCTTGCATTGTTTTTATTCCCCTGTTGTGGAATTTAGTTAATGCTGTTAGAGGAACATTTTTGTGCTTGATAAACGGAATTCCCATTCAAAGAGAAGATACAAGTATATTCTATCAGACAAGATGTAAAAAATGACAATCATACAAATAAGTTTATACTTAAGTTAGAGACATATTAAATAAATATGTATACATCTTTGATTAGGAGGCACTTTTGACTTACAACCAAGATGATCTAACAGTATGCAGCCACTAGAAAACAAATAATTTTTATAGATTAATTTTCTCAAGATGAATCAGTTTTCCTTGCAGATTTGCAATGGCTAGATCTGACATAAAGGAAATGGCAGGACCATACTACATATATTAGAGAAGGGAGTTGGGTGACAATTTATTATTTTCAAATAAAATGTGCCTTCCTTCACTTTTTTCTAAGATACAAAAAAAAAAATAAATAAATAATCCAAAGAAGTTTCTTCCTTTTTGCTTTCTTTCCTAATTTCTATTCCAGTTTATCAATCTCAGAACTATTTAATTTGACCCTTCCAGTTTGTAGCTGACTCACTCAAGGAAAAGTATACTGAGACAGAAGAATAAGACCTGATGCTGTCTACAGGAACTTTCCCCAACTCAATTCCCATTTATCTTGTCCTCTTTCATCCCTTGTACTGTCTCTGACACTTGCCTGATTTTTGTATTGATTCTGCTCATTAACATCCTAAAGAATATACATCCTGGGAGAAATCATCTTGATCTAAGCTGCTCCATCTGGGCAGATGTGAGATGGATCATTGAGCATCACATGTAGCCCTCAAAAGTGCATCTCTCCTCTCTCTTACAGACCCTGAACTACATCATGTCAATACAGGCACCTTCCTTAACATATGGGACAGTCAGCATATAGAGATACTCTGGTTCTATTTTGCCCCTGCTCCAGATTTTGGGAAATAAATAAAAAGGTATAAAGAACAGCAGTACTTTTGTAGTTATGAGAAATTAGTACTTATATGGATCAATAATGCACTATGAGGGGAAACCAGGAGGTCACAGCACCTCTGAGGCAGACTCCCTTCTGAGTGCTGCTCTTCAGCTGGTTTTGCTGAGGTCTGCCCCTGGCTCAGCTCAGGTTGTAAAAGCACAATCTAACCCACTGCCTTCCCACCAGGGAGTCATCAGCTTACTAAAACATTGCAGCAGCTAAAAACTTGCAAATATTTCCTTATCTTTTTTTTTTTTTCTTTTTTTTTTTTAAACTCTCTGGAGAAATGAATTCAAAAGACAGCTCTATTTTGCCAAGATTATTTTGTAGATGGTATTTTACTTGCATCCTACTCAACATGAAGACTCTTGTTTCTAAAAAAACCCCTCTAGACCCAGAATACACACTGATGCATCTGCTCATAAAAACATAGAAAAAGCATAGTTCATAAAGATATTATCTCTCTTTTTATTTATTTATAGATTTACTTGGCACTTACTGGCCTAATGCAGTTATTTTAGGAACATACTTAAATACAGTATTAATGGCCAACTACTCTGAGAGAATTATTGGCATTGCTACAGTTACATTGTGCTTCCAACATATACAGCTTTATTCTCCTGTATCCATAGATTCTAAATGTTACCTCAAATACAATAAGAAAAAAAAAAAAAGAAATGTAAAGAGGTAGATAGTTTCTGTTTATTGTAAATGAAGATGTTAAATAGTTATTTTTCTATAATTTAACTATCTCAGACTCATTTAATTATATGACCAAATACTAATGAAAGTAAACAGTGATTTTTTTTGTTTTGTTTTGGGGTTTTTTTTATATTTTTAAACAAAATATTCATTCCTTGTTTTATTCTAGGCAAGTTCCATCCATGGTTAGAAATCAGGCATGACAGTGGTCTAATGCAAAATTTTTGTCCATGGAGAAATCAGGCATGACCATGGTCTACCCCTGAATGTGACCTAAATGTTTTATACCACTGACAAATCATTAACATCTGTTAATAACTCACCCAGCTGCTTTCTTAGATTGTTTTAAAAAAATCTTATATACACCATAGAGGTCTCCAACTCATAGCCTATGTAACCTTTCCCAGCTGCTTAATCCTTACTTAAAATACCACTTTAAAATGCATACATTTTAAAAACGATCCCATTTCTTTGTCTCCAGACTACTTTTGTAACTGTGCTAACATCTGTTCATTTCCACTCCCCAATTCCCATCTTAAATACTTATTTTCAGCACATATTTTTCTTGTAAATAGAATCCCATGTACTTTCTCACCTCCTAGCCCTCCACTTTCTGTTTTCTGCTCTTGCTCTCATTCCACTCTTTCCCTCATGGTTTCACTTGACTCATTATATTTTAAAATACAGGACTGATAAAGAAAAAAGAGCTTCTTTCATTATCTCACACTAATTTAAGCTTGGGAAAAAGAGAATGGGGCCACAGCATGGATCTACTGATTCTAAAGGGAATAAACAAAGTAAAAGGGGAACAATGTCTAGTAAAGAGGGGGGTAGGTAGTAAGGGATGAAACTGCTTAATGGAAATATTGGAACATTAGAAAATATTTGCTGGCTGTGAGAAGCAGTAGGCTCTGCAGGAGTCTCCTGAGGGAATTAGAGGGATCTTGTCACCTGGCACACTTTAAAATAGGCTGAACAAAAGCTGTCACTTGGGCCAAGTGGCAGGGAAAGGAGAGAGGTGATGTGAGGCTTCTGAACTCAGTACCAGGATGAGGATTTCTGAGTGCTGCTCCAGCAGTGGCAGGAGGCAGGAAATGATGGGTGTAGGCTGTAACACCTCATTGGGGAACTGGCTGCAATTTTTAAGTGCTGGTTCTACTGAAGTGGTCTGAGCTGACTCCAGTACAGCCCTGGATAAAATGCTAGCAGTTCTGGTCCCATTCCTCCTTGCCATGAACTAGCAGATGAACAGCTAAATAGAAGTCCCATGTCCAAAATAAATAAAACTGATTCATAAAGGATGTACAGGATACTTCACATTATACTGAGCACTAAGACACTTAATGTTATTTTTTCCTATTAGTATATAGGTTATTGAGGGAATTTATAAGTCAAAAAAGGTACATCACCATAGCTTACAGTAATTATTTTTTTTTACAGTAATACAATAGCATATCCTGAAGCTGTGAAAATCTAAAAAAAAACCCCAAAAACTCATCTATTGTGTTTAATACAAACCATAACACAAACTATAATACTACAGAGCATTTTCTGTACAAATATGTCTATAATTTTTGAAACCTGTCAGCTGACCTGCATATCCAAATTGTTTCTAACAAACAATTTCATTTCTGTCATGAAGATTTGGTCACGACATTTGTTTCTGACTCATCTAAATGTCCTGATTACCTGCAGAAATCCTGACATATTAAAAAGAAAATCCATGTGTTTCTGCAATGTTTTTGGTAGGTTGCAACTGAAGAAGCAGCCAACAGTACAATGAGCATATTTTAGGGGGTGTATGGTCCTAAATTTTCTCCCTTTTCTTCTTTTCCCCATTAGACAATAAAATGAAAGAGAATCATTCTGTCATATCTGTAATCCCTGGCATGGTTCATCCCCATAATTACATTTCTTGAAGCTCTTTTGTCACATTTGTCTAGAAGAGGGTTATTTGTATCCTGACATGATGAAAAAAATATTTTCATAAAATTAAGATAAAAACAAAAGGAAAAAATTCAGAGCTTTCTTGGACTGAAACTGTGAGTGCACAATATGCAGCCCATGAAATCACAAAATGCAGCCTACACCACCCTCATGCAACTGCATCATGAGGACACAGCTAATCAACTGCAGGTTTTTCAAGTGCTAGAGAATTTAAATATGAAGAAACTTTACTTTCTCTACCAAGGAAGATGCTGTACCAGCACAACCAAATATGTCTGTGTACATTTATTTTAAAAACATGTAAATATATAGATGCAGATTATATAAGGGAAATTCCTCAGGCTCTTCTCGTGACAAGTTCTGCTCATGTAGCTGCCAGGAAATGTTTACACTAACTTTGTAAGTACCGGAAATACAGAAATAATATTGTGCTATGGAATTAGAATGAAAACAAAAAGTAAATTATCAGGAACTGAAATGAACTATTTTAGCTCATTGTCCAGAGTGGAGGAAAAGCAAAATAACGATCATAAAATCATTATGAGAAAAAAAGTATGTTTACATTTTGCAAATGGCCACAGTCAAAAGGTTTGTCACTAGTAAGACAATTAATATGCAATGCCACTTAGCATGATTTCCATTTATTCCTCAAATCAACTGCATAAGGAATCATCTGGAAGGATTCTACTGGACAGAGCTGTGCTCTGTGTGTATGTAAGAGAGTATATGGTCAGGCACACATACAAAAAAATCTCAAAGTTATGTACAGTATTTGAAGATGACTAAGGCCACTATAAGTCATTTTTGATCCAGCTTCCCTCCTGAAACCCAAACCATACCTTCTGCATCTGCTGGATTGAGAAGAAAATACGTAAGAAACAAATCAAACATTCCCTCTCATCTCTCCTGGTTCTTGCTCATTCTCCTGTGATGACCTCAACACTTGCTTCCTGCACACAGAGCCATTTCTCTTCCTTCTGCTCTAAGAGACTGAGCAGCTGCATCCCTGTAGTATGCAGACAGCTAATTAGGCATCAGAAGTTTTCATTTATTTCTATTTACCTAACTCCCCCAAAACCAAGGAATTCTTTGAATTACTTAAAAGGTAGATATAAATTATAAAGTTATAAGTATTGTTCTATGTTGAGCAAGCTGAAGGTGGACACATCTTATTTGATGTGTGTTAGAAATTCCATGTTACAGCTCATGAGTGACTCAAGAAGCTGAGTGCAGTTTTGGTATGGCTAGTGAAAGTTCACATGTAACATGTACCATAAAGCATGGTACCATCATTCCATGCTGGTAAATGGAAATTACTATTTTATGGTGTTTCAGTTGTTTAAACGAGCACCTACTATTCATTAAAAAAACCCCAAACCAAAATAAATTGTGGAATGCTCATCCAAAATTAAGGAAAACCTTGAAAAAAGATCTCGCTCAGTCCGATTTGATGATCCACAAATTCATTTTCTATCAAAGAAGGGATAGCATTATTCTAAAATCAAGAAACAATATGTTATAGCTTTTACAAAAATCTATGCTGATTTGAGAGATATTATTAAACAGTTCTGATGTTTGATTGCCAATAACACAGTATCACATGAGGAGATGATGAAGCATTTATATAGTTCCTTTTATCCCAAAGGATCTTGACACTCTTTATAAAATATACATATGGTATGCCTATGAACACACAAGAAAATGCACATAGGAACAAAAATCACTTTGACCAGCACTGCAAATTAGAGCATCTGTTTAACAGTGCACATCAATATTGTTCTTTAATTCAGGGAAGGATTGAAATTGGAGTATATATATATCAGACAGGAATTATTAGCCCATGTGCCCTTATTAATTCCTAACAGATTGCACATAGAAAGAAAACAAAAGGCAAAATACAGAGCCCTGGATCACATGCAAATTACTGTAATCTTGAGATAAGTTCTTAATATACAAAACTTGGATCTGTCAGAAAATATTCAAAGTATTCCAATGCTAAAATTCAGATGCCAAAATCAGAATATGAGCTTCAATATGCACACAAACCCTATGAACAATTGTGCCAAAGGCCACTGATAAATCAAATAAAATGAATCCCAGATAAAGTCTTGACATTTGGTTGAAATAAGGACATTGAGTTGGTCAGGGATTATTTTTACTAGTGTGTTTCTTTTTCTCTCAAAATGAAAAAAAACATTTCTCAGGAAACAATCACTCTCTAATTTTTTATACATTTCTTTTAGATTATAATGGTTGTTCTCTATATTTTCAAATTAAAAAATTCTGTTTTCAAAATTACTAAGAAGTAGTTGAAAAGAAAAAAAATGAATGGAACTGAAAACTTCAAGAATTAAAATTTAATTAAATGAAGAGTTTCACTGGACAAAGCTCATTGTTTTTCTATCAGTCTTCTGAGCATTCAACTGTTAATTCCAATGCAGAATTCTTCAGTATCCTGATAATTTTGCCAGGACAGAAAGATTATTTTCTGCTTTGAATTGTTATAAATCTAACTAGAGCAGCTTGCATCAAGTAACATGAACTTAACATGGCCTGATGCAAACCAACTGAGCTAAGGCCGTTTGGAAATGGTAATATTGTATAAGGACAATGAACTCTTCCTTAAACCAATGTTTTTCAGAAACAGGCTCCACTACTGCTCACTCAAACAAAAAAAGACCAGAAATCAAAGAGGAATTAATGATATAAAGGAAGTAGCTCTTGCAAAACAACAGATGGAATAAGATCGGAAACACATGTAGCAAGCTGAACTTTTTTAATAAGACCAAAATGACAGAATTGGAACAAAGGAACAAAATGGATAAACACGCACACAAATCAGTAGAACAGTTGCTAACTAGAAGTAGGTCTGTAATGCATAGTCCAAATCTGGACTTAGATTCCAAATTACTTTCTAAATCTGGGGCTTTAGATCCATGATGTTGGTCTAGATTTTTGCAGAAAGAGTGGCAAACCATAAAATCTCCATTATGACTAAAGGAAAACTTTCTCCAGTGTTTCCAATTATTTGGCCTTATTTTCTTTTAATGCTGATATTCTGGATCTCACATAAGATGGAAACTCAGTTCACATGAAGATTCTGGTCTAACAATGAACTGTATAAAAAGATGTCAAAGTAGAAGCAATGTGGACTACATCTTCCCCACATTCTGCAAAAGGTGAGAAACAGCTTTAAGAAAAAAACCTGGGAGGTCAAATAGGTTGATCAGGAAAACAAGTTATGCTTACTAAGTTATTCTCCTGATAAACTCAAGTAAATGCTTTCAAAAGAATGCCTCCTGGGTCTCTCTTAGGCACTGTTCCAAATTGCACACCCACCCTGAGCAACATGATCTCGTGGAAAGTGTTCCTGCCCATGACAGGACAGTTGGAGCTAGATGGTCTTTAATATCCTTTCCAACCCAAACCATTCTATGATTCCATTGTGAGGCAGTGTGACAAAGATGCAATTATGTTTTAAAATAGAAAAGATTGTTTAAATAAAGAGGAAAAAAAAATCATTATGAACTGTCATTATTGAATTAAAACATTTCCTGTTGAATATATGTTTAACTTGTTAGAATACAAGTTACTCTCATGATTCTTCAGATAAAATAATCAACTAGATTTTCTCAAAGTCCTTTAGATGGTAGTTAGCACGTGATAACAATTACTGCTTTTTGAATACAATGCTTGGAAGGAAAAGTCCTTCATCTTCAAGTGGTATAAACTAATCTATCTTCAATGAAGTCAACATAGATCTTGAGTAAAATTTTTTTTTGGTCTGACCTGAGATAAACCATCTTTCTTTTAACTACTTGTTTCAAACCATACAGTGACGTCAAATTACTGCCAAAATGAAAGAGATAAGTAAATGATTCATCTAATCCACATAACATTTTTTGTGTTCACAGGACTTTCAGACACAAATCTTTTCAGATGTGTTACATATTTGAAAGTTTTTGGTGATGACTTGTTATTTTTTCTCCATTATTTGAAAGCACTTAATCATATGTGAGATGATCTTCTAGGTCCCTTCCAACCCCTGACACTCTGTGATTCTGTGATGTGGTCTCCAAGACTACAGAGGAATTCTGGAGGAAGTTTTTTCCTCAGTTGAAGAGGCTTGGGTTAGAGACCAGTTGAGCAAACTGGACATCCACAAGTCTATGG